>SCLG01000412.1:122027-150386 GCA_004367875.1 Oikopleura albicans
ATTTTTTGTATTGACTTGTAAATATTATGGAAGATAGTGTCAAGCTACAATATATATATACGAATTGAATTCACACGGTTAACCGTATTAAAATAATTATGATATTTAAGAGGAAAAACGCAAAAATCGAAAAAACGGTTTAACTCTAACCGGTTAGGTCGGATGGGTCTAATTTTTTTTCTACACAAATATTATCGGGTATATTCTACAATCTCTGAAAGTTTCAGGGCTCTCAGACCTTTATTTCGTGAAATTTGTCTCCGCGTGAGCGACCCTACATATGGAGGTCCCGTAGGGCAAAACGGGTATTGCTGACCCCCCTCAACTTTTCGAGGAAATTCGATTGACGGTGTTTTTTTTTGCGTAGGTTTGAGATTTCAAACAGCTCTTTAGGGGGCCCTAGTGGCCTAAATAAATTTCTGAATAGTCAGATCGACGTAGTTTGACGAGCGCTACAACTTGGCAGTACCAGTTTATTTGAATTATTGCGAATTATTGTGAATTTTTTAAGTGCGTGTTTATTTACACACATTTTCCCCCTACGGGTTCCCAAAAACTCCTTCCCCCTGAGAGTTAAGGTAAAATGCGAAGGTAAAATTTTTCCTCGTTTGTTGATTTTGCGTGGTATTTACTTGTAGTTTGTAGTACAGACTTTGTATACCAATTTCAATGGTGTCCGAAAAATATACATGTATGAATTCCCCATATGCTCCTTCGGAATTTTTAACCCATAGCGTATCTGGTTCATGTAAGTTGTTTCTTAAAATTAACAAAAAAAAAATTGTCGTTTTTTTTTAAATGTTACCGTAATATTTATTTCTTCATTTTTTATCGCTTAGGCGAAAATGTGTGTTTGGTTGTGTGTGGTTATTTCCGACCGAGAGACCCTGATTTTAATTTTATGATCCTGAACATTTTTTATACCAATTTGCTATTGAATTTTTTTAATGGCAAATGAATTCTAAGAAGGAATCAACCACGTCTGTTGAACTTTTTTTGATATTTAAAAATTTAAGTGTATATAAAAATGTGCACTCAACTTGATTACACGGAGGTTAGTCCTAAGGTGAGCCAATTGGACGGTTATAAGGTCAAGTAAGTTTTTTTTTACTAGGGTCAAGTCTGTTTTTAATATTAAGACCAAATCAGTTGTTTTGATAATCGTGCACTTTGCGAATAAAAAAAATGTACACCATTTTTTACACGTTTTCTCTTATATCGTGTTAAAAATACCGCAAAATTAAATATTAAAACACTAAGTGCTAAAAAGTAGTAAATTTTCAAAAAAAAAGTCAAATGTTTTCGAAAATAATTTTTTTTTCAAAATAATGAAATTTTCACCATTATTGGGAAAACACTTGTAATTTAATGTATCGTCGAAATTTAGCTTTGTATTTGTACCTCCGTTCACTTAAGTGCACATATGGTATATTACTTATATAGTTNTGTTGTATCGCTTGTGCCATAACTTTGATTGTATTTTAATGTTCCGTAAACATAACAAGCCACCGCTTTACCAATAATGTGTTTATATAACTGCATCGTTACTCGTACTTCATCGTGCAATCGAATAAAAAGATGAAAATATACAACGAATAGTTTATGATCTATTTATAAATATGTTCTATTTTTTACTTGAAAATTTTCAATTTTTTCGATAAAAAAATCATGAATATTTCCATGAGATTTCACATTTTATGAGGGCGTTTAAACTATGGTCCATAGTTTATGGACCATAGTATTCTCTAATTAAGCTTAAAGTTTTATTTTGAAAAAAAAAGATTTTTGAGAAAAACGAAAAAACTGTTTTTGGGCGCCTAGAAGTTAAAATTCGGGGGTCCTCGATATGAAGTTTTTTCATCAGTGGGTCGAGCTCTATACCCTAGTATGTCCATTTATTTGATTTGGGCACTTTTTTAATATGGAAAGAAAAATAAAAGATAAACTATGGTGCCTAGAACTTTTCTTTCCATATTAAAAAAGTGCCCAAATGAAATAAATGGACATACTAGGGTATAGAGCTCGACCCACTGATGAAAAAACTTCATATCGAGGACCCCCGAATTTTAACTTCTAGGCGCCCAAAAACAGTTTTTTCGTTTTTCTCAAAAATCTTTTTTTTTCAAAATAAAACTTTAAGCTTAATTAGAGAATAAATTAGAGATCAAAAAAATCAATATCAAATATGTGTTGAATGTCCAAAAAAAATGATTAATACGGATATTGAATTTTTTTTTCATTTTTAATTTTTAGCCATTTTTAAAAGTAACTCTTGTAGCTATTTTTATAATTTTCCTGAATTCTTAATTTTTTATTTTTCATTATAGAATGTCGTACCGACAAGTGAAAAAACAGAAAAAAGATCGAATAAAACTGCCGGAATTTCAAACACGGACCGTGGTTGTCTGGGGGTTAACCGACGATCAAAAGCAAGCTGCGTTTGTAAGAGACATCGTATCTCTCCATGCAAAAATCGAAAAGATCACAATCATTAAACGGAAGCCGGCTATAAAAGTGAAATTTAAATGTGTCGAGGACGCCATCCGTATCAGATCATGTCGCAAAATTTTCAAAAACTTTCCCAATATATACCTTAAATACGGCAAAGACGGCAAATCAACTTCTGTGGCGCCAAATAAAAACGACGAAGACATTGATAATCTTTCGTCTCTGGCAGGTATATAATTATGATTATATTCTCCATTAAAAAATAACAAAAAAATAATGTCCAATTTATTTGCCAGAAAAACTGATTTTTTTCAAAAATAATAAAGAACGCCATAAGGGTGCCCAACTAAAAATGAATTGACCCGAATAGTGACCAAAAATCGAAATATTGGCCTTGTAAATAACCTAATAAATGACGCGCTATTTTTTATCCAATAATTTAAAATGGTAGACAAAAAATATGGATCTAAAAACTTTCAAAAAATAAATTAAATACAATAAAATTTTGTATTTCCATTCTGACTACAATTGGTTGTTGTAATTTGCTAACGTACAACAGTTGTACTACAACTGCTACAAACGTTTCCAGTAAACGTTTTTTTTTTAATAATTTTTTTAACGTAATTAACGAGAAACTTGCCTATATTCTTTCCAACTTAAAAATTGGAAATTACAACATGTAATTACATTTGTAATAGATTTATATGAACAATATCATATGATACCAATACACTAAAAACATTTTCTGAAGAATGGTTTTAACACAAATTTTAAGATTCCTTTCACTTTTCAACCTTCTCTGAACCCTCAGTCCATCAGCCGGACCAATCAGGTCCAATTGAAGAGTCAGTTGAAGACGACGAGCTCGAGCAAATGAGCATTTCGGGAATGTCGGAACGGGGTCAGTTGATGAAAAAGCTGGAACTCCACAGCAAAATGCAACAGTCGATGCAAGACGAAATGGAGACCGCTTCCTTTATCAGCGAGAAAATTAACCATCAACCACCCGAGTACGTCATCTGATACATATATGCCCCAAATATAAATCTGTTTGATCGTAATTATTTTTAACAACGTTTATTTGATAGATCATCAAATATTACTCTGACCGACAATGAACGTATCCGATTGGAAGATATTTTGGCGGAGGAGATCATCGATAATGAGTTGATGTCGACCAACCAATCAAATGTAGTTGTCAAATGTCGTTTCGCTATTTTGACGCCGGCCTCATGGCTGCCCTGGATTAAGGCACACTTGGGCGTCACTCAAAACGAAATTCATCTCAATAAAGACGAGTCCAAAATCTTCATCAGGTCGCTTTCAAATAAGTGCACGATACAATGATATTTATTTTCCTTGAAAGCAAAATTGAATTTTTTCTAGAGAATTTCTAGATATAAATCTTGAAAATTGACGAAACTTCATTTGATTTCCCCATAAATAATTATTTATTATTATAATTATATTGATTTCAATACCGTATACTTACAGGGGGTCTTATAAGGTCAAGTAATCTTTTTGCACTAAGGTCAAGTCATTCAGTCGGTGCCGATAAATCATGTCTTTTTTCACTTTTTTGGGTTTAAATTTAGAACTCGACATATACGTTTAGAACGACAGACCTGTAGGTAAAACACGGGAAATAATTTTTTTTATAGAAATCATATCTTTTTGGACTTTTTTTTTGCACTAAGGTCAAGTCATTTTTTTTGGGAGTGCATTAAGGTCAAGTCATTTTTTTGGGCCTTGGCCTTATAACCAGACCCCCTGTACAAGTTATACCGTATAAGTTATACGGAACCGTAACTTATACGGTATTGGGCACTGCTGTCTTTCGGAGAAAGCGTTTTTCGAAAAAATACGAATTATACGGTATAAGGTGTAATATGCATGTATAATTTATAGCCAACCCCGACATTAATTTGTGTGGGCCTTATTTGAAAGCGGCCATGAGGATGTTTTCGTTAGCGGAAGCGCGCCAAATCGATGATGCGTTTGACGGCGTCCTATTGGTTCAACCGGGCGACGAGAAGCCCGAATTCGACCACGCCAAGGGCCTCTCCGAAATCATTTTTCACGTTCCGACAACGGCCCTGGCCCAAGATAATTCGGTCCTACTACGGACCCAATTTCGAAACTCGCTTCGACAAGCGTTCTCAAAATTTTCATCTTTGTAAAAAATCATCTTTTTATTCATACCATTTTATTATTTGAATCGCATTTTTTTATTTCGTTTTTTTTCTCTTTTATTATCCAGATACCCGGTGTTTTGTCAAGCCTTCATTTTTGTATCCTTAAAATCTAGCAACTAGAGCAACTAGAGAGGCAATCGTAAAAAAATCTTTCAATTGGATTTTCATTCAAACAGATATTATCGTCGGTAAATTTTATCGCTGCAGTTCTAGCTTCTCCTAGATTATCTTAATCTTTATCCTAAGCATTATTTAACCATATTCATTTTGGACAATGGCCAATTAGGCAACAAATTTCGAAACATATAAAATAGTTCCGAGAGAAAAATAAAGTTTAATGTCGTTTAACCTTTTAGCTGTTGGTGGTTTTGAAAGGTAAAAATGACCGGATAAACCCAGACGGGGTTAATTAAATTATTTGTGTTACCCAAAAATACGGATCATACATTCGAGGGTTCACCCTCAATATCCACATCCATAATGTTATCTAATGCTTTCGAGAAAAAAAAAATTTCGGAGATCAAAAATGTTAATTTAACTAAACCCCTCCAATTCTATTTGAAGTTCTTCTTCGGTTCATGGTGAAATTCATTTTAGTTATTAGTTTGGCGTAAGTTTAATTCTCCGAATGTCCAGTTTTTTTCCGTTTTCTAAAGTGACATTCTTTGAATTGTCCCGACGCCATAAGTTCATACTAAAATTTTATATTGATTTCAAATGAATGATCTTCTAAAATAAAATATATTTTTCCGTCGTTGTTTGAGGGATTAAAGCTACACATGTGTTTTCAACCGGGACTATGGGCCAGACAGAAATAATTAAAATTAGGCCAATACGATCTAATGTTCCTTAAAAAATAAAGTTTTTCAAAAGTGAACATGCCTAAAATTTAAGGCCCAAAACTGTTTATACCGTGATAACCTTATAACTTACAAGTTATAAGGGGTTGGCCTGTGATAATTTGGACCATTTTCCCAATTAAACCATTTTTATTATAATTTGAGAAACGTTTTTGGCCAATTGACTTGTTTTTTTTTTATAATTATATGGTTATAGGCCATAAGTTTGGGCGTTAATTTTCATGTGTTTTAACGAGTTAATGGATATACAAATATTGGGTCCGAAAATATAAAGGACAATCGGCCAAATTGTTCCTTTCCTGTTACAAAGAGCGAAATTTTCAGCAAAAAATCTGATCTAAATGATACATTTGTATTGCTTTAGCACATTTGTGAAAGGTACCAGTTGATTTATGAACGCGTCGTATGAGAAAAGACGTTCTATGGCATTTTAATTTGACGTTTTCTAAAATGAACGGGTATCTTGTAGAACTCCCAACATTTTTTAAGGGAAACCATTTTTGGATATTGTCCTTTCGAACAAAATGGAGTTAATGACTTCAAATTGTGTACCGGTTTAACAGGGAGAATCAACATATTTTTGGACGAAAAGTTCTCCAGATAAAGCCGGTACACCTTTATTTAACTCGGCCCCACACAAATAATCAATTTTATGACACACAATTTTCAAATTGCACCGTTTTGTTTTGTGCGAACGCGGACAATTGGCCGAATAATGTTTTTAACTATAGTGATTTAATCATACAGTCCCGACCTTCCAATTGTGTCATTTGCGTTTCCGAAAAATTGGAGAGTCGTGCAAAATTTGGTAAAATTGTCCTTAATCAAGTTAACTACAGGGGGTCTGGTTATAAGGTCACAAAAGGTGACCGCTATAAGGTCAAGTCATCTTTTTTGCACTAAGGTCAAGTGAATTTTTTTTTGAAGTATGTGTGTTGGGAAAAAATCTTTGAAATCATGTCTTTTACGCTTTTTTTGGATGAAAATAGTGTCTTTTTAAACATTTTCTAGAGTGAAGACCATATTTTTTCGGGAAAATCAAATGTTAGAAAATTTTTTTTTAAATGGCAGTAAGGTCAAGTCATTTTTTTTTGAAGTGCATTACGGTCAAGTCATTTT
Organism: Oikopleura albicans; assembly: GCA_004367875.1. NCBI lineage: Eukaryota > Metazoa > Chordata > Appendicularia > Copelata > Oikopleuridae > Oikopleura > Oikopleura albicans. The sequence goes on from SCLG01000412.1 coordinate 128,650, forward strand.
TTTCGGGCTTGACCTTATAACCAGACTAGTTTTAGGGCGTTTTCGAGTCATATATATACGCAAAATTTATTCCTTTTGTTTAGAGCAAAAAAAAAATAACAAATTGAATCAACAAATTTTGTCTGGCAAACCAAAAAGAGTTTTTGCCAGTCTCGTAAAATTTCCTGAAAATCTGCACAATTAAGCAGTCATGCACAATTGTAGGGTGCACAATTGGAACGTCGGGACTGTAATTTAAATTCTGATTTTTACACTATTAGAGATTGCCCCTATTCACTCAAGTAATCAAAATTAGCAACGCAAACTTGCCCTAGTAGGTTGTTCTGGCGACCTACGGACCCGATTCAAAAGTCATTCGAAAACAATTGTGTGGGGTTGAGCTAATAAAAGTTTCAGTTTGTCAATATTATTTTACCATTCTACGAATTATCATGTAATTTAGCTTCCCGGTGTATTCCGCTTTATAACTTGTATATTTCACGAAAAATTCAAATACAGGAATGAAGTTATTTTTATGTTTTTTTTTTATTTTCAAGATCGAAAAAAATGTCGGACGGCAATTCCGAAATAGACATGGATTACCTTCCAACATTGGAGTCCATTCCTATCAACTCGGACAGCGAAAGTGACCAATCAGAAGAGGACGAGTTTTCAAATTTTGAAACTTCGAAGTTGAAGGTGTCTATCGAAGCATGTGATAAAAAGAAAGCAAAGCGCGAATTCAAGTGTAAGATTTGCGATGCGAAATTTACACGAAAGAAAAATCGAAATACTCACCAACTAGGCCACACGAGTAAAAATTTTCAATGTGAAAAATGCGACTCGAAATTCCAGTATCCTAGGTGAGAAATTTCTACTGTAATACAGGGGGTTTGGTTATAACGGTCACCTCTTGTGGTTATAAGGTCACAAGGGGTGACCGTTATAAGGTCAAGACATCTTTTTTGCGCTAAGGTCAGTCATTTTTTCAACTGAATTTTTTTGTGAAGCATGTTTTTTTGGGAAAAAAATCTTTGGTCGCTTTTGTTTTCGCATACAAAAAAGCGACCTAGTAAATCATGTCTTTTTACACTTTTTTTGGATGAAGACCTCCCCCGCTGGCATATTTTTTTCTATAGAAATCATGTCTTTTTACACTTTTTTTCTATAAAATAATGACTTTTTGAACTTTTCCCAAGCACTAAGGTCTTATTGTGGAAAACAAATTTCAGATGGTTATAAGGTCAAGTCAGTTTTTCCATTTGGACCAAGATCCACTTTAGTGAATTAAGGTCACGTCAATTTTTGGGTCTTGACCTTATAATCAGACCCCTGTACTACAGGGCCTGTAGTTTTAAAGCCCAAAATCTGCACATCGCATGGCAAAAAATCTCATTTTTTAATGTTTTTTTTGTTCAGTCAGTTAAAACGTCATATGAAAATGCACCAGGGATACAAATGTGAGGCGGACGGTTGTGAATTCAAAGCGGAGAAATTTTCGGATCTAGTTAAACATCGCAAAGCATTACACAAAAAGAAACCTAAGTGCGAACAACCTGTAGCGTGTCCATATTGTCAAAAACTTTTGTCAACCGCTTCCAGTCTCAAAATACACGTAAAGAATTTGCACGAATCAAGGTTTGTATTCGATACCAAATTGATTAAACTAAAGTTTCAAAAATAAATGTCATACAAAAATATTAACAAAATTGATATCTGTGTTACAGGGGGGGTTGGTTGTAAGGTCAGCCATTTGTGCCGTTATAAGGTCGAGTCAGTTTTTTTCTATAGCAATCATGTCTTTTTTCACTTTTTTTAGGGTGAAGAGTCACTGAAGACCTCCCCCCTCTGACACATTTTTTTCTATAGAAATCATGTCTTTTTTCACTTTTTTTTTTGGGGGGGGGGCGTCTTCATCTTAAAAAAATTTAAAATCCTTTAAAAAAAGTGGGTAAGGTCAAGTCAGTTTTTTAAAGTGCATTTAAGGTCAAGTCAGTTTTTTAGACCTTGACCTTAGTACCAAGTTGGTACTACCAACCCCCTGCAGTTTGTTAAGATAAATATCATTCAAGTCCACAAAACTTACATGCATAAACAGACTGAAATTAATATTTCGAAATTTATAGTGAATATGTTGAAACATTTCAATGTGGTGATTGCGATAAAGAGTATATTTCAAAAAGCTGTCTGATTGAACATTACAAGGCTCATCATCAAAACCGACGTTTTACGTGCAATTACTGCTCAGCCAAATTTGTCACGAAAGGAACTTTGAAACGACATTTGAAAAATACGCGACTGAACTGTTACGCTAAACGGTCGAAACCGAATGAGGATATCTCTCTAAGAGCTAATGAACAATTGCAAGACCCGATAGTTGAAGAGCATTCCCTTACGATGGCAGAGAAAACACCTTAAAACATTTAAAATGTAAACGTCTCAGTTCAAGCCTGAAAACCCGATTATGATACCTCGATTGTAAACGAATGATATTTATTGAAGCAAAATAAATAAAATAAACATTTATAAAGACCGCCCAGTTAGGGGAACGACGAAATTGGAAACGACACATTTTTCCGTTTTCCTAAATGGGCAATCGGGTTTAGATATGCACTGAATTTATACTGCATTGAACAGGAAGACACTTTTCTACGGCGAAGTTTTCTGAAAACAATGACGGATTTCATGATAAACGGTTCAAAGCACATTTTTTAATTAATTTAACATTAATAATGTCCTTTATAAATTATACAGTATAATACAATTTGGTCTTATTTGGCCATTTTTATTTATAAGTTATAATTTTCAACATATACTCATCGCAAACACTGCTGGTCAACCAAACTTATAGACCCCACTTGTAATTCGGATTAGAAGTGTCGATGTACACTTTTTATTTGATCTTACAGGTAACTTGGTAACGTTATTTTATTTTCTAATGATGATCTCCCATGATTTTAGTCATAATACGTATAGCCGTTGTCATAAGGATCATACCCATTGTCATCATAATCGTAATCATCGTCTGGGGATTCGGAGTCATCGTCTGAGGATTCGGAATCATCGGAGTCGGAATAATCATATGAGTAGAACTTTGAGCGGCAGAGTCGACCTTAACATATAATTTACACTTGAAATCCGTTCTGGCTCCTAAAATTACCTCTTTTATTTTTTAACTACAGGAGGGTCTGGTTATAAGGTTATAAGGTCAAGTCATTTTTTCAAGATAAATCATGTTTTTTTTTTTACTTTTTTTGGGTTAAATTTAGAACTCGACATATACGTTTAGAACGACACGGGTAAAACACGGGTAATAATTTTTATTTATAGAAATCATATCTTTTTGGACTTTTTTCTTGCACTAAGGTCAAGTCTTTTTTGGAGTGCAGTAAGGTCAAGTCATTTTTTTTGGGACTTCACCTTATAACCAGACCCCTTGTACGTAATTATTAGATAATTAATTACCAAGTTGTTGACATTTTTGGCATCTAGCTTGATCATGTTCTTTAGTGTCATCAATTTTGTCCTCGTCGGGTATATTCAAATTTCTCTAAATGTATGTTTTAAATATGAGAGGTAGAATTGTTAAAATGGGATATTACTTATAAGGTCAGCCATTTTAATTGTTATAAGGTCAAGTTATAAGGTCAGTGTTTTTGTCCACTAAGGTCTTGAGACAAATTTTTGTAAAATTATCGATTTCTGTTAGATTTGAAATTCGTCGTATTGAAGTCACGTAGTGAACTATAGCATTTCCACATTTGGGAGTAGCTGTTGTTTTTCCTAAGGCTGGGTTATAAGATCTGTTTAGGCCCATTCATATCCACTATTCTTTGTAGTCATTTTTTGTTTGTTTTTTTATAATCACAAAAACCTGTGTATGAGGAAATACCGTCTTCTCGCAACGTTGACATCTTTGGTACATTCCTTTCCACGAGTTCGCAGAAAACCAAGATCTTTTGCAAGACTTGCATTTGAACTCACCAAAATACCTTTTATTTTTCTTCATTTCATGCGGTTGCAATTTGCGTTCATGATATGTGCGACCGTCTTCATCTAATCCGTTGCAATCGTAACCGTCCGAATTATAGCCCTCTCGATCATAACCGCTGTTATCATACCCATTTTGATCATATCCATCTCGATCAAGTCCATTCCTGTTGAAACCTGAAAAAATCCTTCATGTACTAAAAATATGTACAGTACAGATTTGATAAAGTAACCCTTATGGGCCACAACTTTTCATTTTAAATGAATATTCTAATAGAATATCTTTGATTTTTTCAGCTTCCTTTTAGCTCTCATTTTAGTTCTCTTTTGGCAGTTGTAATTTTGCTTGTAAACGAAAAAACCAGTACAGTACTGTATACAAGTTTCAACATTTTTTTTTCACAAAGAAGTCTAGAAACTAGGTTTCTAACTGAGTTAAAAATTTTGAAACCGATGGTACAAAGTTTACCCGTAGTAATTACCGGTTAAAGTGGTAAATTGCCGGTTTCCAGACTTAGAGAAGACCTTCTCGATGAAACTTAGCCAGTTTAGCAAATAAAGGTCCTGATTTCAGTTTTGGGTTCGGTTTTGCAATATGACCCCTCTAGGGTGTCACCCTCTAGGGTGTCACATTACAACTTGCTTGAAATGGGCTCTCATGGTACTTATTCGATCTGATTTTTTACGGCGATCACGACTACGCTATTTTAAAATTCGCAAACTTGAAATTTGACCCCTTTTTCGGTCAAAAAAACGTCAAATTACAAAATAGTCCGTGGACGGGGGACCCTTTGTTTTTATCACTCATTCCGTCGTTTAAAAGAAAATGCTTTGAATTGACTTGTATAAAAAGAACTAAATAAGTTTTTCTATCACTCACAATTTACAACTGAAAACGGACAGCAACAAGATGCAAAAGTCCGGGACAAGGTCAGGTTAAGACAAGCTCCGACTCTACACCTGTCGTATACCAAACAAACATACCAAAATTTACCCAAATAAAAAAATGTTCTCATATATAGTGTCAGTATACAAAATCCGGTCTCTTGTAAACCCATTTTAATGATTTCATTTACCGTATTTGTCGTATCCGGCTTTACTGTAACCTTCTCTATCTCGGCTGGTTGCTTTGTGAAAACCATCCCGCTTGTACCCATCACGTGTGTGCCCTCTTTTATTAAAACCGGTAGCATCATATCCGTCTAGATCGAAGCCAGATCGGTCAAAACCTTTGCGATTTCTTTTGGTATCTCTATGGAATCCATCTATTCTAGGCTTTCAAATTTTCCACCGTAAAGGAAGTTATGGACTATAACCGCGTACCGTATGGACCAACAATGGATCAGTCAGAGCAAATTTGTACGCGCACTTTTTATGCTCAAANGACCATAATTTTTTCGCGAAAATCAAATATTAGGAAAAAAATTTTTAAATGGCATTAAGGTCAAGTCATTTTTTTTGAAGTGCATTAAGGTCAAGTCATTTTTTTCGGGCTTGACCTTATAACCATACCCCCCTGTACAATTTTTATTTGATCTTACAGGTAACTTAGTAACGTTATTTTATTTTCTAATGATGATCTCCCATGATTTTAGTCATAATACGTATAGCCATTGTCATAAGGATCATACCCATTGTCATCATATGAGTTGAACTTTGAGCGGCAGAGTCGACCTTAACATATAATTTACACTTGAAATCCGTTCTGGCTCCTAAAATTACCTTTTTTTATTTTTTAACTACACGGGGGTCTGGTTATAAGGTCACAAAGTGTGACCGTTATAAGGTCAAGTCATCTTTTTTGCACTAAGGTCAAGTCATTTTTTTCAAGATAAATCATGTTTTTTTTTACTTTTTTTGGGTTTAAATTTAGAACTCGACATATACGTTTAGAACGACACGGGTAATAATTTTTATTTATAGAAATCATATCTTTTTGGACTTTTTTCTTACACTAAGGTCAAGTCTTTTTTTTTTTGGAGTGCAGTAAGGTCAAGTCATTTTTTTGGGGCTTCACCTTATAACCAGACCCCCGGAGCATGATAATTGTAGTTTAAGGAGGTTCACTAGTTAGATAATTAATTACCAAGTTGTTGACATTTTTGGCATCTAGCTCGATCATGTTCTTTAGTGTCATCAATTTTGTCCTCGTCGGGTATATTCAAATTTCTCTAAATGTCTGTTTTAAATATGAGAGGTAGAATTGTTAAAATGGGATGTTACTTATAGGGTCAGCCATATTAATTTTATAAGGTCAAGGTCAGTGTTTTTGTCCACTAAGGTCTTGAGTCAATTTTTTGTAAAATTATCGATTTCTGTTAGATTTGAAATTCGTCGTATTGAAGTCACGTAGTGAACTGTAGCATTTGCCCATTTGGAAGTAGCTGTTGTTTTTCCTAAGGCTGGGTTATAAGATCTGTTTACTAAACAGTGTTTAGGCCCATTCATATCCACTATTCTTTGTAGTCATTTTTTTTTTGATAATCACAAAAACCTGTGTATGAGGAAATATCGTCTTCTCGCAACGTTGACATCTTTGGTACATTCCTTTCCACGAGTTCGCAGAAAACCAAGATCTTTTGCAAGACTTGCATTTGAACTCACCAAAATACCTTTTATTTTTCTTCATTTCATGCGGTTTCAATTTGCGTTCATGATATGTGCGACCGTCTTCATCTAATCCGTTGCAATCGTAACCGTCCGAATTATAGCCCTCTCGATCATAACCGCTGTTATCAAACCCATTTTGATTATATCCATCTCGATCAAGTCCATTCCTGTTGAAACCTGAAAAAATCCTCCATGTACTAAAAATATGAACAGTCCCCAGTCCCTTATGGGCCATGACACCCTTTTTCGATTTGATAAAGTAACCCTTATGGGCCAAAACTTTTCATTTAGAATATCTTTGATTTTTTCAGCTTCCTTTTAGGTCTCATTTTAGTTCTCTTTTGGCAGGTGTAATTTTGCTTGGAAACGACAAAAACAAGTACAGTCCCCCACCCCAATACGATACACTTTCTTAAAAAAAAAAGTGTATCGTATTGAGGGTATTGGCTTTTTTGGCCTAAAAAACAGTTTTTTAGTGTTTTTTGTCTTATAAAACCTTATATTACTGAATATAAATAGATTATAAAAGTTTTGAATTTTCAGATTGAGTTTTGACTTTTTGGCCTAGTAGATTTTGTAGGATTTTCAACGTTATTTTCTCAACCTTCTACTAGAAGGCTTCTAGTTGTCCAAAAATTTAAACCGACCGGTTACTCGAAAACCAGCAACTATTAGTTTAAAACGTGCCTCGTCGTAATGAGAAAAAATACGCTCGTGGTGTGTTCTATCGATTGAGCACAAATTTGGCGAAAAAAAATATTTTCAACAAAATTAAACCGACCAATATCTCGAAAACCAGTGGTCCAAAAAAATTTTATACACTGTTTTGAAATCCTCTCGGTGAGATTAAAAATAATAGCCAAAAAAAATTTGATTTTGAGTTCAGTGCCTCCCATGTGTCAAGAAAAACCATTTCAATAAATTTTCATTTATATTTTGAAGAAAGATATATAAAAAAAGGTTTAGAATAAAGTGTATAGTATTGGGGTAACTGAAGTCGAAAAAATAAAGTGTATCGTATTGGGGTGATGACGTCATTTTGTATCGTATTGGGGTGGGGGACTATATATAGCTATATATAGCTATATACAAGTTTCAACATTTTTTTTCACAAAGAAAAATTCTATTTTTGAAAAAAACACATCGTCCATAACTGATTTTTTTTGACAATTAAATCTCCAATTCTACTGAAAAAGTCGAAATACTGGTTTTTAAGCAAAAAAAAACAATAAAATTAGTTAATTGTGTGTTTTTTTTTCCCAAAAAGGGCAATGTAACCCTTATGGGCCGCCTTTTTGGAGCCCTCAAGGTGGCCCATAAGGGACTGGGGACTGTATATTAGTTAGACCGAAAATTGTATATGTGGTTAAAACTGTATTAGCCAAGGCCGTTGGCCCAACGGTCATGCGCGAATCCGCACATGGGAGGAATTACGAAACATCCACATAATCAAAATGTAAGTATAAATAACGTCCAGTTTATAAGTTGCGTACGTTTTTGGTTGTAAGGTCAGCCATTTTGACCGTTATAAGGTCAAGTCAGATTTATTGCAATAAGTTCAGGACATTTTTTGTAACAGAACTCATGTCTTTTTATAACTTATCTTTTTTATTATTATTTTTTTAATTTATAAAAAAAATAAATCTAAACTTTTTCTTAAATAAAAACTTGTGACGTCGATGGTTGGCCACTTTGAAAAACCTAGCGGAAGTGGTCACACATCGACTACATTGATTTTTTTTACAGAACTTACATAAAATATAGATGTAAAAAAACGACGATTATGACGGGGTTTTTTACCTATTGCTTTTATAGTTTTTATAACTCCCCCTGAAGCAGACATGGTATTTTTTTATGGTTTTTTTTTGCAAACGACCCCAAATTAAAGGGGCTAACTAAGTTAAAAATTTTGAAACCGGTGGTACAAAGTTTACCGGTAGTAATTACCGGTTTAAGTGGTAAATTGCCGGTTTCCAGACTTACAGAAAACCTTTTTCGATGAAACTTAGCCAGTTTAGCAAATAAAGGTCGCTGATTTCAGTTTTGTCGGTTTTGTAATATGACCCCTCTAGGGTATCAAATTACAACTTGCTTGAAATGGGCTCTTATGGTAGTCATTTGATCTGATTTTTTACGGCGATCACGACTGTGCTACTTTAAAATTCGCAAACTTGAAATGTGACCCCTTTTTGGGCTAAAATAGGGTCAAATTACAATTTGCTTTAATTGAGCCCTTATGGTACTCATTCGAAACTTAAAATTTGACCCCTTTTTCGGCCAAAAAAGCGTCAAATTACAAAATAGTCCGTGGACGGGGGACCCTTTGTTTTTATCAATCATTCCGTCGTTTAAAAGAAAATGCTTTGAATTGACTTGTATAAAAAAGATCTAAATAAGTTTTTCTACCACTCACAACTTACAACTAAAAACGGACAGCAACAAGATGCAAAAGTCCGGGACAAGGTCAGGTTAAGACAAGCTCAGACTCTACACCAGTCGTATACCAAACAAACATACCAAAGTTTACCCAAATAAAAAAATGTTCTCATATAGTGTCAGTATACAAAATCCGGTCTCTTGTAAACCCATTTTAATGATTGCATTTACCGTATTTGTCGTATCCGGCTTTAGTGTAACCTTCTCTATCTCGGCTGGTTGCTTTGTGAAAACCATCACGCTTGTACCCATCACGCGTGTGCCCTCTTTTATTAAAACCGGTAGCATCATATCCGTCTAGATCGAAGCCAGATCGGTCAAAACCTTTGCGATTTCTTTTGGTATCTCTATGGAATCCATCTATTTTAGGCTTTCAAATTTTCCACCGTAAAGGAAACCAATAAAAGAAGATAAAACTATTGTTTAAAACTATTTGTTTAAGTTTTAATAGCAACTGCACCCGACACCTACGCAAATCACTTCAGGATAATGCAAGACTTTTAGACAGCGGGAAGTAAAAAACGTAATCGGTAACCTAATCTGAGTACAGTCTGAATTTATAACATTTTCTGTTACGGTATGCTACACAAATTTTAGCTACTATAAGTTATGGACTATAACCGCGTACCGTATGGTCCAACAATGAATCAGTCAGAGCAAATTTGTACGCGCACTTTTTATGCTCAAACAATATAAAAGTGCGCGCACAAATTTGCCCTGGCTGATTCATTGAACCACACAGTATGAACCAAACTCATGCGAGTTTTGCATTTGAAAACCCGATCTTTACCATATCCATCCCTATCAAATCCTTTCCGATCGAATCCACTTTTATTATACCAATCTCGATCCCAACCGTCCCGATCAAATCCTTTCTTGTCAAAACCTGGATAAAATCGTTATGTTTCCGATTGTAAATATAAACATTATTATAAGTTATAATTTACAACCACTACGCCGTTATCTGGCGACCCATTATCTATAATACAGACTTTATTTTGTCAAACTATTTTTAACATTCGCTATACTATGTCGCGTTAACGTACACTGAGGTCACAAAGACGAGGGATACAAATTTGTATCCCGGTGGTGAATAAGCACTAGCAGAGCGGTGGAGAACAAGGGTTAAATTAAATTATTGCCCGAAATTCCGGCCATACAAAGGAATGCGCGCGAATTCCTGGATTTCCAAACAGTCCGACTACGCGCTACGCCGTTTAACGTAATATCTTTACGTAACAAAATCGGAATTATATTAGGCCATGTTAAACTTTGACTCTCCGTTATATGAGAGCAGACCAAGCGAAAAAAAACTCGTGATCCCGTCACTCGTGGTCCCAAATTCAAAACTGTCGTCGTTCCATTCATATGACGAAACCATTTTTTTGAGAATTTAAACACCAGTAGCACCTATGGATCATATTTAGGGGGCGTACCGTGTGCTGTTGAAAAAATGGCCCGAATGAAGGAAAACCTTTAAGACTCTGATGATCCGGGGTTGGGGTGAATCGGACCTTGCGAGTATTTTGGAATTATCAAAAAATTTGTAGATGGTCACATACGGGCGCTAGAGAGCAATTCTTAATTTGCGAGGTATCAACCATTAAGCTTGAATATTTCGAGTAAGAGTTGAGATAATGATTAATTTTTTCTGAGAAACTCAAGANTGGAATCAAGGTTTCATTTTAATTCCAGTTATCGCATTTCTATCACCTTAAAATCGGGCATAGACTATGCCACATACTGTTTCAGTCAGAAACCTCTTCAATACACGCTTTCGATTTTCACAACGGAAAATATTTGAACAATTTTTGAAGTTGAACGCATCTAATTGCCACATACTTTTTCAGTCAGAAATGTTCGTTATTCGACTACATTTTAATACCTTTTTTACCGTTTAGAGAATTTCTAAAATGAACGGTACAGTAAATCAAGAGAAAAGGGCTAAAATTTTCGAAACTAAGATCAAAAGTTAAGAGTGAAGCACAAAATTTAGCAAATGGGTTAAGGGAAGGTAGCGTTTATGTGGGAATTACTTTTTTGCCATGCAACTCGCATCATTTAGGAAAGTCATTTCGGGTTTCGTGAATATATATATTGTTTGTGTTATTTTACATTTCGCGTCTTCCAGCAAATTTGAAATGGTGTGAACTTTTTTGATTCGCTCATTGTGAGGCGACAAAATATGCGTGAGCCAATGAAATGGCGTGCTTTTCAGGTCAAAAAAATCGATAATCAGCAGTCAGCCACGAGTTTTGCACTGTACGGTGGCTACAGTAGAATTCGGGACCGGTCGATTAATTCTCATACAGGATAAATGTATCGTTTAACAATTACTCCGGTACTTCAGTAAATTAAAATTACTGGTTTTGGACAGTAAAAGTGGCAAACTAAGGTTATAATTTGGTCTATATAACTTTATATAACTGTTGAATTGTTTTAATATATTCACCTTGTAATTGAAACATTGGAGCTGAGTATACCAAATTCTGCATACCGATGAACCACAGCTTAGAATTTTCCATTGAAATACATTGCTTGTAAAGTCCAATCGGCACCAAAGTATTACCGCCCATTTCGCTAAATCGACTTTCCAAGAAATCGAATTTATGAATATAGCCTGTGCACTTTATGANAATATCAGACCCAAATATCCGACTACGGCCGTCTTGGAACTGCCTTTCGTACCTCAGTCTGTACGTTAAGCTGTCATCAACGGACCATTTATCCGATTCCGGATGTTCTTCAGGAAGCGGGAAACCCTGCTCTGCGTCTTAATTATATGATAAAGTATTGGCGCCTTTTTTGTACTTTTTTTCAACTTCATCCACTACGAGCTTTCTATATTAACTCCCAGGGGGAAGTGCGTGTAAATAGACACGCAACAGTGTTTTTTCGTCGATTTAAGGCATATGGAGGCCCCGTAGGGCATAACGGGTATTGTTGACCCCCCTCAACTTTTCGAGAAAATTCGATTGACGGTGTTATTTTTTGCGTAGGTTGGAAATTTCAAACAGCTCTCTAGTGGGCCCTGGTGGCCCAAATCAATTTCTGAATAATCAGATCGACGTAGTTTGACGAGCTCTACAACTTGGCTTTACCAGTTTTTTTGAGTTATTGCGAATTAATGTGAATTTTTTAAGTGCGTGTTTATTTACAAGCATTTTTCCCCTACGGGTTCCCAAAAACTTCTTCCCCATAAGAGTTAACTTTATTAAACACTTATGCAGGTTTTGTGTAACTAGCTACCCACTTTTTTCTCCGAATCCTTTCTTCTGAAAAAATGAATGGATTTTTCTGACTATAATCCGGTTTGAGAAAAACCTCAGCGCAGAATCATATAAACTTCCTTTTGAGCACAAAAAAAAATGATCAAGAAACTTTTAACGTTGACCAAAGCATCGCCCATTCGGAGGCCTTTAATCAAATTTATCACGTGATAAGGTGAACTTGGGCCAAAACTGGATTAGCCCACTACAATCCACTTTTTAATTTTACGTCGAATGGCCGAATTACTTTATTTTCGAAAAAAAAAATTTTGATTACTTCTTTCGAAAAAATCTTAAGTAATTCGTTGTCGGTTTTCAATTATCACAAACTGTTTTAATTTTATTAAAACATTTTTTTTATAATTGAAGAGAAAATGGGGAACTAGCTACTACAAATGTGCATGACTGTTAAATACATATGTATGATATACATGTATGATTATACATGTATGATTATACATGTATGATTATACATGTATGATTATACATGTATGATTACATGTATGATTACATGTATGATTTGAACGGACAAATAAATGAAGTGCACAAGTGAAAGTTTTGCAGCATTACCGCTTGAGGAGAAAAAAAAGTCATGTTAGAGGTCCACTTTCGGCGCCCAAGAGGACGTGTCTAACAATTCGGATGAGTCATTTTTAGGGCGAATGTACGTAATTTTTAGACCTAACTCACATGTATCTACCATGGCATCAATCAACTCGTCGGTGTACTGCTTGAGATAATTCATAATATAATGTTTCCCACGTTCGTTATAATGCGGCATGAAAATACTCATAACTTTCAAATTATCCTCCATTTCGGCATAAACCTCCATTATACGATTCAAACTGTTTTCAACGCTTTTTTCTGAAAACATCGTAAATTAACTCAAAATTAATACAGGTGGTTGTTTATAAAGCCTGACATTTTGTCCGTTTGTAATATTAAGAACTTAGCAATCTTGTCTTTTAGAGAAAAATATAATCTGGGCCTTAACAAACCCTAACAAAAAAGGTCTTAACATTTTTGTTGAGTGAAGTAATGATTTTTCGAACCTTTGCCAGCCTTAATGCAAAAAAAGGTCATGACATGTTGGTTTTATGGTCAAGTCAGTTCTTGAAATGCATTTACGGTCAAGTCAATTTTTTCCAAATTGAAAATATACTAGGAGAGAAAAAAAAATAAGCCATAAAAACCATATTTGAGAAAACTCTCACTAGACGAACATAAAGTTTTGTTTTGAGCAAAAATTTTAAGGCACTTAAAATCTGGGACAAAATACTGGGCCATTTGGAGGCCTTAAATCAAAATAATGGCCCATTTGGAGGCCTTAAATCAAAATAATGGCCCATTATTTGGCCTTAAATCAAATTTATCACGTGGCAGGATGAACTTGAGCGAAAACTGGATTAGCCCACTACAATCCGCTTTTTAATTTTACGTCCAATGGCCAACTCGAAAAAATTTAGTGGTTATGGTTTTTTTTTCTGGAGTTGTAAAAATAATTTTTTCGACCACCCATTTTCGGATAATACCAAAAAGTTGCGAGTTTGAATCAACTGCTACTAAACACAGAAAATCTCCGATAAGATTTTTTTGTGTTATGGACCATAACTTATGGTTAGTTAAACTTCATAACGTTAGTTTTAAATTTCAAACCTATATCTTCATATGGTATAATAAATCCAAAACTTTCCACTGGCGCCAATTTCGTGTAGAATTCGTCATCTTTGTCGATAAGAGGAAATAACGATTCCTTCATTCGGTGTAGTAAATTTGACTTTCGGACGAGAAAAGCAGGTAGAAAGGGCAGGTTTCCTGACAAACTCGGAAAAATATCATTTAGCATATGCAAATTTCCAGGATAGGCCAAATCAATAGATCCAACGGCACATCTTTCAAATAAGAACTTCGAACTCGCGTAAAGCAGTGACTTTAAGGCTAAATTGTTAACTTGTTATGGGAGAAAATTTTCAGCATAAAAAATCAAATTTTTATCATTGAATGGGCCATGGTAGATATGGACCATATCATATGGTAGAAAGTGGGCAAATCGAAAATTTGTGACCTATTCCGACGTGGGCGTAGGTGGTAGAAGTGGTCTGGAAAAAGTTCTTTTGCGTAGGTTGGACATTTCAAACAGCTCTCTAGGGGACCCCGGTGGTACAAATCAAGTTCTGAATAATCAAATCGACGTAGTTTGACGAGCTCTACAACTTGGCTTTACCGGTTTTTTTTTTCGAAAAATTTTCGATTTGCCCAGTTCTACCGTATCTACCAATAGTACTGCCTAAAGTTTAGGCTACAACTTAGGGCAATCACTGTACCGGTATTTAGCAAAATGTTAGGGTACACTTACCGTCATCCATTGATCGATTATCGGAATTATAAACTAAAAACGCCCAACAAAAGGGTTGGTCTTCCGCAATTCTCTCGAGCATTTTCGGATTTATTGGAACAGTTTTCCACGTGTTGATCATTGCATCCATAAATTCTATTTGCTGGAATTTTAAAAACATGATCAGGGTAGCGATAAAAGGTTGAGATCAACAGGGTACGCAGTTAACCGTCCACATTCAACGGTCAACCGCACACTGTGTAGGCGATTTGTTTAGGAAACCTATTTGAATAATCGCGAATGTTTGAACGCGCTAATTTTCTGGAAACGCCTATGCTTACATTATCGTGGAGTTTATAAATTTTGCTTCACGCCTACACAGTGCGCAGTTAAAAAAATTTCACGACCTGCGCAGGTAGTATTTTCTGGAAATTTTTTTCGAGAAATTTCTCGCGACTGCCAATTAGAGCTCAAGATGTTCACGGGGAGGCCGGAATTTTTTTTCATTAAAAAATGAAACATTAGGGCGCACCCAGTATATACAAATTATGTATGTTTTACATGGCTATTTTCGGTTTAAAACTCAGCTATTTGATCTGGCCGTTTGGCAACTTCGGCCAGCCATGCTTTATTTTCCTCTATAACTTCATTATTCGAAATATGCTCGCCGTGAATTTGAACGAAAACGTCTGGCAGATAAAATTTGTCATACGGTACATCATCAAAAACAATTGGTGTGTAACTTAACTTTTTGTTAAGTTCGTCTACTGGCTCAACAAAACCATCATTTTCCTCGAAACCCATTGATGAAACGAAAGGCATAATTAAAAGCAGGCATTTCTGACACAGTTTGATGTAAAATGATGTTAACTCCCAGAGGTCAATGCGTGATAATTATCAGAAATCACTCTAAAAATGCTCAAAATTGTTCGAAAATGATCAAAAATCGTCTAATTTGAGAAATTTTCATTGGCGAGAAAAAACGTCAGATTTTTGTCGAGATATGAGATGGAATCATTTGAGTTAACCACATTTACAAGATATAATTCGGCAAAACTTTAAGAAATTTGAAAAAAAATGAAACTAGTAAAAATCTGACGAAGAAAATAAGTGCGTAGGCCCACTAGCTGAGAGTTTGAGATCGAATTTAATCACGCGGTGGGGTAAATAAAGTAATTACTGACCTGATAACTGGGCACGCACAGTAATCAAAATTGATTCGATACCAAGTAGTAAAATTGTACTAAGTATACTGTAGTATTATACTGCAGTAACTGTAGTATTATATTGACATTAACTGACTCTTTGAAAAAATTTCAGTCACGGTCCAATTTTAAAACTATCTCTGTTATATAACTACCACTGTATGCCATGCCATGCCGAGTAAAAAAAACGAATTTTTACATCATTGCCTTCCAAGGATAAAACATTTTTTCTTACTGAATCTGAGTAAGCCATGAAAAACACACACACTCAAATATCTAGAACACTTAAAATTGGTTTTTTTTGGGCAAATTTTTTCCAGCCCAAAGAAAAAAAAATATGTCTTCAAATAAAAATTATCCTGGAAAATTCCGAGTGGGAATGCCAAGAAGCTTGATAAGTTTGAGTATTTTCCCTTGGTGACCACGGGTTTTCGGAGAAACCCAAAAGTGAGGGCAAAAAACGTGCCAAAAAACCATCCAAAATTTTGCAAAATTCCAGAAATGTGCACGTACGAGTTAAACATGTAAATAAAATTTTCAAAACAGTCTAAACAGGTTTTAACAAATTTAATCTAACATAAAGTAGTGAAATAAACTTGGCGAATATTTGATTTTTTGATTTCACGAAAGTGAAGAATCGTGTAGCCAATCACATTAGCCGTAGAACACAATTGTCATGTTTCTTATTTTTTTTTTATTCTTTCCAAAACTCAAGGTTTTAGAACGCTTTTGAATAATTAGCCACACCAAGAGAAACCAAAAGATAAGATAATGAAAAAAAATGCGTCAAAAATTATCTAAATATATTAATAACTATATACAATTTTATTTATAATAAATTATTATTATTAATAATAATTATTACGCTTACCTAAACCTTTCATTTACGAGAACAGTAGAGGAGACTCCTGTATACATTTTGTAGCTTTTTGAAAAATCCTTTTTCGGAAACATTTTACGGAAAAAATTTAGTTGATCAAATTTTGTTAAAATTTTGAGTGGGTTGAAAAAAAAATGCTCAATTTTTCCTAAAATTCGGATCAAATGAAACCTTTCTTTGGCAGATTTTGGCGATTGGAGTTACTTGTTAGTTATCCTCGCAAATTTTTTTAATTGCACACTGTGTAGGCGTGAAGCAAAATTTATAAATTGCAAGATAACGTAGGCGTAGGCGGAACACAAAATTTTCAAAATTACTCATTTTTCCAATGAGAAAAAATGCAATTGAATTTTGATTTTAATTCTAAATAATAATCATTTAAGGCACCTTGTTGTTGTCAATTAACGTATTTCAATTCAAATACAGCCCTTACTCATTTATCGGACGTTTTCAGTGCTCGAAAATAGGAGCATCGTCACAAAAAGGACCATTTTTCAATTAGAATGGCCCCATTTTGGCCGAAAAAGCGTCCAAAAATGAGCAATCGTCCGGTAAATGAGTAAGGACTGTACCTATTTACGTTCTTCGGGAAAATGTTACTACACTTGTAAGCCACAAGATGTAGGCTCTTCCATGTAATTTCCCAAAAAAGGTTTTTCGACAAAAAAGTTTTTCGTAGAATTTCGTTTTCTTTCAAAAATAAACGCGTGTCGGGCTGAAACTGACGTAATGATGCAATATGTCAGTCTCAGCATTGACTCCCGGTATACATTTATTACGTTTTAGAATGAGTCATGGTTTTTGAGTTGCTTTTTGAAGAGCGTCAAACTCCATTTGTGCAAAGTTATTGCCCCAAAACTCCCAAACAAGACGATTTATGTCGCCAGGCGATAAAAACTTATGCCGCCAAATGGTTCACCATCAAATCAAGCAATGNTTTTTTATTCTTTCCAAAACTCAAGGTTTTAGAACGCTTTTGAATAATTAGCCACACCAAGAGAAACCAAAAGATAAGATAATGAAAAAAATGCGTCAAAAATTATCAAAATATATTTATAACAGTATACAATTTTATTTATAATAACTTATTATTATTAATAATAATTATTACGCCTACCTAAACCTTTCATTTACGAGAACAGTATCTAGGAGACTCCGGTATACATTTTGTAGCTTTTTCGGAAGCATTTTCCGAAAACAATTTAGTTGATCAAATTTTGATAAAATTTTGAGTGGGTTGAAAAAAAAAAATCTCAATTTTCCTGAAATTCGAATCAAATAAAGCCTTTGTTTGTCATATTTTGGACGATAGGAGTTACTTATTAGTCTAATACACACTACCTGCGCAGTTATCCTCGCAATTTTTTAACTGCACACTGTGTAGGCGCGAGGCAAAATTTATAAACTGCTAACGTAGGCGTAGGCGGAACACAAAATTTTCAAAATTACTCATTTTTTCCAATGAGAAAAAAATGCAATTGAATTTTGATTTTAATTCTAAATAATACGATCATTTTAAGCACCTTGTTTTTGATAATTAAGTTATTGGAATTCAAATACAGTCCTTCCTCATTTTTAGGACGTTTTCTGTTCTCGAAAATAGCGTCCGAAAAAGGAGCATCGTCACAAAAAGGACCATTTTTCTATTAGAATGGCCCCATTTTGGCCCAAAAAGCGTCCGATAAATGAGCAATCGTCCGATAAATGAGTAAGGACTGTACGTATTTACGTTCTTGGGGAAAATGTTACTACACTTGTGGGCCACAAGTTGTAGGCTCTTCCTTGTAATTTCCCCAAAAAGGTTTTTCGACAAAAAAGTTTTTCGTAGAATTTCGTTTTCTTTCAAAAATCAACGCGTGTAGGGGCTAAAACTGACGTAGTGATGCCATAATAGCGAATAAGGAGATACGAACCTTGTCTAAAGTATGTCAGTCTCAGCATTGACTCCCGGTATATATTTATTACGTTTTAGAATGAGTCATGGTTTTTGAGTTGCTTTTTGAAGAGCGTCAAACTCCATTTGTGCAAAGTTATTGCCCCAAAACTCCCAAACAAGACGATTTATGTCGCCAGGCGATAAAAACTTATGCCGCCAAATGGTTCACCATCAAATCAAGCAATGCATATGTAAGAGAAAATAATAATTATTTTTTTAAGAATTTTTTTTGTTGATCTTATTTGACACCAGTATTACATTTGGTCCTCGATGAAGTCTTTACAAAATACATCATTAAGGTTTTTTAATGTGCGTTAATTAATGTGTGATTAAATTTTATACAGGAAGTAACACTTTCGTGCTACAAAAATTAACGTTAAAAATCTCGCATTTTGTTGACTTTTATCAGATGTTTTGACAGCGAAAATCAACGTAGAGTTCTTATTAAAATAACGAAAAAAAATCACGTGTTAATTATCCTAAATAACGGAATAACTACTTCAGGTTTCTAAAAGAATGACATTTGACATGTTAATCCGAGTCCTAATTTGTAGATCAAAATGGATTTCCGGTGATTTTTTAGTAACGGAAGTCGAAATTAAAAACAAAATCCGGTTCCGTCATCAGTTGTAAAATTTGCATACCTACAAATCCTAAAAAAGTTCAAACCCATAATTCAAAAATTGCGCGACTAGTTGCGTTAACAAGTTTGTAGCAATCTTAAAAGTGACCTATACCGTATATACACGGTCTGGGAGTATAGGAATACCAATAATAATGATACATGTATAAAAAATCGGAAAAATGCGTGGGAACCCTACAAAGTTAAAACTAAAACTAAAATATTTCCATTTTCTTATATTTTTTATTTAGAACTCAATAGAGAGAATGTATTTCAAGAAAGAGCACGTTGAAAAGTGTAAACGTATCAAAATGAAGCTAAAAACTGAGCAGTCATTTTTGAAACCAGAAACAAAATCGGTGACGGTTGAAACCGTACGGAAGCTTGAGCCGAAGATGAAAATTTCTTGGGAAAGGCCAAAACTTATTTACTCACTAGTGGCGCCACCCTTATTAACCACCGAACGAAATGATTTAGAAGATAGAGAAGCTCCACCAAAACCGGAAATTCTGGTCAAGGAACAATTGGTCAAAATGCGACATATAATTGTAATTTGACACCTAAATTTTCGGCTTGAAGTTTGTCAGAAGGAAAAATCTAGATCAGCGTGAAAAATGATGTTGAATGGATGGGCTAATGACGGAATATTTTAAATTCGTAATATGACACCCTTCAGTAAGTGTGTTCAAGTGTACTTTGCCGTGTCATATTACGAATTTGGGGTATACCGTCAATTGCTCATTTAATCCTACCCTTACTTGGCGTTCCTAACCTTACTTGGCGTGCCCTTACTTGGCGCTCCCCTGTACATCATTTTTACGGAGATTTTGATTTTATTTCCTACAACTTCTAAAGCTTGAAATGTTGACACAATTGAGACGTTACGGGTGTCCAATAATAATTTAAAAATAATAAATTCGACAATTCGCCCGAATTTTGGTAACGTACTGTTTTTGACCATATTTTTAAGCAACCGTTTACTTTTGTTCTGAAGGTGAATAGCCTCAAATGGGAAGTGCGTGATTTTGAAGAGCTTTATGGGTCGATTGCTATCTATGATATGAAAGAAAAACGAAAAGTAACCGAAAATTTCAATTTTAAATTTGGCGCCTCGAACCGCATCAACGCCGTGTTCTCCCTAGAGGATAATAAGGACGAGTATGTTATTTTGTTGAGAATTGAAAAAGCATTACAAGGCGACCAGTATGACCCCATTGAAGCCTACCAACGCGATGTGCCCGATTTGCGTCGGGAGAAAATTCGGCATTATATGAAAGTTATGGGTTCTTGATAGACGGTTTTACCGGACATGCATATACCGGTTAATATCAAAATTCAATATAAAAATTACACGTTGCCATTGTGATACTCTAAAGAACCAATCGAAAGCTAACGAAACCCTTTTATCAAAATTTCGAATGCAATTTGCCTGGACTTTCGTGGCCTTTGCCGGACTTAAACGTGGCAAATTCGGTTCCGGATCGGAATCATCATCACGAAAACAGAGTACGGATGAACACGACACGGGAACCTTCAATTTATTAAGGACCGTTCATACTCTCTGTTTACAAATAGGACATGTTAAAAGATCTTATACAAGATGGTCTAAAACATGAAAAATAAAATTCGGGGGATGAGTTATAAGGTCCGATGTTTGGGCCGCTATAAGGTACATGGTATTTTCGAGAATATTGTTTTTAAGGCATTCCGTAAGGTCTTACGGTGTTTTTTGGGAAAATCATGTTCTTTTAAACTTTTTACAAGGGGCGTCTCGTTATAGGGTCACAAGGATTGACCGTTATAAGGTCAAGTCATCTTTTTTTCACTAAGGTCAAGTCAATTTTTTGTGAAGCATGTTTTTTGGGAAAAAAACTTTGAAATCATGTCTTTTTACGCTTTTTTTGGATGAAGATTTTTTTCAAAAATAAATAAAGGTCTTATGCTCGTTTTTACCCAAGACCTTATAACTTATAAGTTATAATTATTTAAGCATCATTTGGAGCAAAAAAGTGACCTTATTTGAAAAAAATGTCAGTTAGTTTAGTAGTTGTCCCTTATTTGGGCAGTTCATATAAGGGACTGTATATATATTGTCATAGCAAAACTTGAACTTGATTATAATTGCTAACGTCAACTATTCTTTGACCGCGCCAGAAAAACAGAAATTTGTTAAAGTGCATTTTTCTGTTTTCCATGTTTATTGATAAACACATTGTATGAGCCGTCCTTAAGTGATGAACGAGCCAGTTGCGGATCGATGATAATCGAGGATGAAGAGCGTTCCGACTTTGTCCCACAAAATGGGACGATTGATTTTAGCATCAAACAAGTGTACAAAATGGACACAGATAAACTCTCCGATGAGCACATTTGTAATCAAATCGTCGAGGTCTGTCGCAACCCACACAAGTACAAGCAGAAAACCATTAACTGCGATTTTTCGATTTCGTTACAGTCAACCGCTGATTCAGTTAA
>SCLG01000412.1:155398-166137 GCA_004367875.1 Oikopleura albicans
TGCCCGAGATCGAAAAAATACCGAAAGAAAAAACATAATTCGACATTCGAGTTATTCCGATTCACCTCAAACGCTTCGAATTAACCCCTCCATTTCGGATCCAGATTTAACCCCCAAGAAAACGCCGAAATTGCCACTGCGTCCGTCCCAGTCGTCGACAGCATCTGGTGATGTGATCAAAGACGAAGTGTCCCGCCCAATCCACGAGGAGTTAAGTTTTCTAATGGTGGTTTGTCCCAATCTAAATAAGGAGATGATTTTCAATCAAGTGTGGTTTTATTTTGAGTTCATTTCTAAGGGGGGTATAGACGATTACATAAAAAAATGTTATCGTGACCCCAAGGTCAAGTTAGTTTTTCATAGATCTTATGATCATTTTTGAAACTAAGGTCAAAAGAAAAGTATTTTTTTGGGAGAAATCTATAAAATCATGTCTTTTTACGTTTTTTTTTTTTGGATGAAGACTTCCCCCGCTGGCTTATTTTTTCTATAGAAATCATGTCTTTTTACACTTTTTTTTACAAAATCTTGCCTAATAAGTTAAAAAATTTTAACTTATTTCCCTGCGCGAAGGTGTTATGGTGGAAATTTTTTTAGAGCTACACATTTTTTCCAGGTGGATATAAGGTCCAGACTTGACCGTCAAATAAGTTTTTTTTAGAGCACTACGGTTAACTTAACCGTGTTAAGTCAGTTTTTTCGGGTCTGACCTTATAACCACACCCTGTAAATATAATCAAAAAGTTACGATAAAGTAGTTACTCTTTTTGGTTATGGTTTTTGCATTTCTAGGTTATAAGGTCAATCGTGTATATCCCAAAACAGTCTATAACGGAGGCCATGTTGATGAATGAATCAAAACCACCAATTACTAAACGATGCTTTGAGTATATTTGTACAGTCATTAGTCTGGTAACGACCGAAATATGCAACCGGTACTTTGATGAATATGACCGCATTAGTCGATTTAACAGTTCGCTGGCGTTTTTCGTCCGTGATCTCATCGGGGTGTTAACCAAAGAGCAAATTCTNAGTTATCCGTTAAAAATGTTGCGGAAATTAAGAAAATTTTGGTCTTCCTCATATAATTTCCAATTAAAGTCTTTCGAGTAATAAGTTTTTCGTGAAAGTTTGTTGGGACCAGAGGTCGTCACTCGGATACCCGAGCTCGGGTATAACCCGTACCCGACACGGGTAGAGCTAGGACTGGTATCCATTTTTTCGGTGGTTATGACGGAATTTTAGTCGCGTAACCATTTTACTTCTCGGGTAAACACGGGTTAAGTCGGGCAAACACGGGTAAAGTCGGGTAACACGGGTAATACCCGAGTTTTTTAGTCGTGTTAATTCAATCGAGTATACAGATTTTTATTTTTACCCGTGTTTTCCCGCGGGTAACAAACTCGGACGGGTAAGAAAAAAAATCGTATATGCCGACCTCTGCTTGGGACCGAATATGGGGGTAAAATTACCACTTTTAGGCGACTTTGAAAAAACTTTTAAATTGTACAAAATATCCCTTTTACCGAAAATTGATGGTTACTAATTTATTTGAGAAAATATTTTTCCAAAGTATTTGAACAAGTGAAGAACCCTACAAAAGGAAGATGATCCTTTATCTTTAATTTTTAACGATATTGACTATTTGCTGAATACATTTCAAAACGATACAAAAGCGCTAAATTATAATTTTGGAACTTTGATGAAACTTCAGTCTGGTATCGACGCTGACCAAAGATATGATAAACGACGTGGGGATCTAGCGCAGGGTTACAGAGCAAAATTCCCTTAGGAGTTAAAAATTTAAAACTCTACAGAGCGTTAGTTATAAGGTCAGCCATTTGTGCCGTTATAAGGTCAAGTCGGTTTTTTTGCACTAAGGTCAAGTCAGTTTTTTCAGGCACTAAGGTCAAGTCAGTTTTTTCAGGCACTAAGGTCAAGTCAGTTTTTTTTTGTGTAGCATCTTTAAAATCATGTCTTTTTACGTTTTTTTTTTGGATGAAAGGACACTTAAATACAACAATTTATTTACTCTACTATAGTATGTAAAATATTGTGTGATTTTGATGACATACACGCCCTAACCAGTTATATTGGCAATAGTTATCACCACAAAGTTGAGTTACAGTCCTTACTCTCATTACGGTTGTTTTCGGTTCTCGAAAAAAACGGCCGTAAGAGGAGTAAGGACTGTATCTTTAAAACTTTTTTGACCGAAACGTATCAGGATTGTCTTACCTAACGCCGTACCCAATTATCTAACACTTTTTGAAGAACATAGTTGTTAAGATAACTGGTTACGTAGTGTAGTTCAATACCTACGGGTAAAAAGATCTAACCCTTAATTGGCCCAACTATTTCTGCCAATCGTCAAAATCACTTTGCGCCATTTGACGCAAATCTCCGAGGAGGAAAACGAAGACGAAAAACTCCCCTCATTTAGCAGCTCTATGTTACTCATGGTTAACATTTGGAGTCTTCGAACAACATTCACAAATCGCGAAATGTTTCAGGCGTTCGTCGAGAACATGAGTAGTCACGATTTCATTTTATTTCTCCAACTCCTATTGGCCATTGTGGCCATTTTTCATTACAGGCCCGAGTCCGTTATGGCCCGAAAAAAGCAGAATTCGTCAAAACATAATATGGATAGACTCGACCAACTTAATAAGGGCACCGGAACCGCCGTCCAGGTAATTTCAAATAATATTTTTGATAGAAAAATAAGTTTTAGGGCGGTTTTAAGATATGACATTAATTTTAAACAAAAATTTTAACACGCTTGCCGTTATATTTTTGTTAAAACAGTTTTTGTTGAAATTTCGGTAAAGTTTGGTGGTAAATTTAGTACAGTATTAGTACATACAGTCCTTACTCCTTTTTGGGACGTTTTTGGTTCTCGAAAATAGCGTCCGAAAAAGGAGCATCGCCACAAAAAAGGATCATTTTTCTAGGAGAATGGGCCCATTTTGGCCGAACAAGCGTCCCAAAAAGAATCAATCGTCCCAAAAGGGAGTAAGGACTGTATAAAATATGGGTAAAAAATAATAGGCTAGAATCACCTAAAAAAATTGGCGTTAAAAAATTGTGGTTAAAAACAATCTGGTGGTAAAAATCACCTATAAAAGGTGGTGTTAAAAAAAGTTAAACACATATTCTTTGTGTTAAAACGGTTTTGAATTAGAATAAATGGGTTAAAGAGATGTTAAAACACTTTCTGAACGTAAAAATAAGTTAAAAAATAAAATTAGTTATTGCGGGCGAAAATGAATTCTATGCCCCGATCAACAACAACAACAACTTTGGAAACAAGTGCGCAGTTAAGCGACGGTTCTTTGCGCAGCTGGAAACAAATTCGCACCCGGGGGTTAGCTTCTACAACACAGTCCTCCTCCCAACTTAATACTAAACTGGACTCCAGCAGGTACATTAAATCATGGATTTTTAGTAGAATTTCGTAAATTCAGACAGTTTTCTAATAAAAACATTTTTTTCGATTTGAATAAGGACCCTTATGGGCCCCAATTTTTAAATTAATATTTATTTTAATTGTTAAACAGTCGTCCATGACGGATTTTATGAAAGATTTATCTGCAATGTCTAAAAACTCGTTTTCAAGCAAAAAAAACAAGTAAAATTAGAGAATATGTATTTTTTGTCAAAAAGGTCAATGTGGCCTTTATGGCAGGCTCGGCAACAGCCAACTGGCCTTCCCAGCTCGACAGCTAGCTGGGCAGTTCGACAGGCCAGCTCATGTTTTTTTTTTGACCTCGACAGGCCAGCACAGGGCAGCTGAATATTATTTTTCGGCTCGACAGGCCAGCTCATTTTTTATTTTTGACCACGAGAGGCCAGCACAGGACAGCTCGTTTTTTTTAGCTCAAGAGGCCATCACAGGACAGCTCGTTTTTATTTTTGAGCTCGAGAGGCCAGCACAGGACAACTCGTTTTAAATTTTGACCTCGAGAGGACAGTTCAGCACAGCTCGTTTTTATTTTGAATTATGCCGAGCCCTGCCGTATGGGCTGCCTTTTTGGAGCCCTCATGGTGGCCCATAACTTATGGGCCATAAGGGATCCGGGACTCTATATCTGTTGTCGAAACATTTAGAATTACCTAAGGGTCATATTTTAGTACTATTGACTGGATGACGAGTGATGCGGAATTTGGCGAGGAGATTTGTATTGACCTTGACCTGGCGACCGAAGTTCAACATTCGATAATGGACATTTTAGAGGATTTGCCTAATATGCAGCTTGAAAGGGACAGTTGGCACCGTTGCTACCTCCAGGTCCTTATTGAGCTTATAACGTCCCCGACGAGCTCCGTCTGTACTTTAACAAGGGTTATGAAAGTCATTCGGTCTCAAACACATTTACTACTCGACTCTATGATTAAAACGCCACTACTTGCCTGCTTATGTATACGATTGCCTTATTTGTTGTGTTCTGGAAATCTAGAAGTTTCAAAATCAGGTTCGTTTTTTAGTATGAGTTCTGTAATGTTGGACTACACCGCCTGACGGTTTATCAGGCCCCCCCTTTATCACGCCACTTTGCCCGCTCGTGCGCTTATCAGGCCGGTCTCTCATTGGATAATATGAAATTTGTATTGCGTAATTCCCCGCTCGTGCGCTTATCATGCCACCTTGTTTTTCACATTTTCCAGCTATTCCGAATACGGCCTTGGGGTTTATCAGGACGGTTTTGGAAGGCGAAAGTGGCCTGCTAAACCCTCAGGCGGTGTATATAAATTCTGGTGTTTTTTTGACACTAAGGTCATAAGATATTCAAAGAAAAGCGGTAAAAAATCATACAGATTTTTTTGAGAAAATTAATTGGGCGTTGGGAAAAATCCGCGCGTTGGGCGTTGGGGAAATTTGGAGCGTTGACCAACTTTTGCAACACTGCTTATAACCACAGCCCCATGTAGGGTATACCGTGTAGACCTAACTGTTATAATTCTAGCCCAATTGACAACAATGAAAATACTAAATGAAACATTTATTCGATTTCTTTCAATTTCGCTTCCGGCTTATTGGTTAACTGTTGGTGTCTGTCACGTTTTGGGTCTCAAAAAATTCCAGAATTTCGTCGACGTTCGACACATTCGAGCAGGGAATTTGTATTTTCATCTTTCGGATGTTCTCCACACGGGCTACTCGGCCAATGATACGCCAGAATTTATCCAGACTTATTCGACATTTATCGAGAAAATTTTGGCGCTAATTGACTCGGTTGATCATTTTATTGATTTTAAAGCGCGCAATTTCTCGTCGCCTTGGCTGCTCAAAAAGATTAGTGATTTGTTATTTGCTAACCCCATTTCGCGTATGGACAGTCTAACCGCCCTGGCAGTCGACCAAAAGGAAACTAATGCCATTGAAGCTAGGTTTTATCATTTTAGTTTTTTAACTCCGAAGGGTCGCGACCCCCGACAGCTAAAATGTAGCTGTATTTGTCATAGAATATTTATTATAAGGCCTTATGGTGTTTAAAAATACATTTTAAGTCTTTTGGGTTTTTTTTTAACCATTCCCTATGAAAAATGATGAAATTATGTTTTTCTTGGGTCGTTTTTTTAGACCGGCATAAAAATTACTTTTTTTGGAACGAACATTCCTGAAAAACCAAGACAGATATTGACAAACGGTTTTGAGCATGGAATTGGATAATGTTGAGGCTCAGATTTTCGAAAAATTTTTGGACCGGAACCAAAACCGGAAGTACAGGTAATTACCGGATAAAACACAAAAATGGCCATATCTCTAAAAAAATTCGATAACTTTTTTTATAATTAAGGTCATAGATGTGTTTTAACCGGTACTTCCGGTTTTAGTTCCAGTCCAAAAAATTTTCAAAAAGTTTAGCCCCAACATTATCCAATTCCATGCCAAAAAACGTTTATCAATACCTTTCAAACCACACCAGTAGGTTTTTATTAAACCGCATGATTTCAAAATATTCCAAAATATCAAACCTGTCTACCAGCTGGTTTCGCCTATTTGCACCAGAGCGCGATAATTTGTGAAATGTTACGTTATTCGCCCATGCCTGGATCTGAGCTTGTGCCAAAAAGTGCCGCCATTTTAGCCGAAATGATGAAAATCGACGATTTAGAAAATGAAGCATTCGTCTCCGATTGGATCAACCGGTCGGCGATTTCCACTTTAGTCGCCCCAGAGCGAATTCCGCTGACGCTAGGCGAAATAAACTCAACCCTTTTCCGGCAAGAGCGGGATCGGCGATTTTCGGTGGAGGGCTTCGAAAATACCCTCAAAAATGCGCGAAAGTGTTTTTCGAGGGGGAAAATTAGTGAGCTGTCTTCACTTTGCCTACGCACTCTTTTGCCACTTTCTGAGCGCAATTTGACAAAAATGAAAGATTTAACCGCCAAGTGAGGGATTGAAATCCGACACATATTTGATAATTTTTTAACACGTTTTTTTTAACCAAATAATAGTTTATAACTTATAAAGTCTATTATTTTGACTTATATAAGGCGATGCCAATATTTTTTCCTTGACATTTAGGTCAAGTCATTTTAAATTTTACTAAAAATCATGTCTTTTTGAGAGAAATGTGTAGTTTCACTTTCTCTAATACGCTGGGTGCACCGTTATGTTTCATTTCCCCCCGTGCTCTAATTTTTCACTTTTTCAGAAATATTTTTCGTTACTTCATCTTTATAAGGTTATTCCTAGCTGAAAATAAACCAGTTAGATTCTCAATGAATAGATATTCCCATTGAATTGCTGCGTAGGCAGTATCAAGTCACAACGCGACGGGAAAATTACGTAACCGCCACGCACAAGCCCTGTGTCAAGCCAATAAGAAAACAATTGGTCCTGTTGTCGAACTCGAAGCATGTTTCTCTCTCTCTCAATTATTATTAATTTCAAATTATTTTGAGAAATTCATTGAGAATATAACTGGTTCATTTTCAGCTGAGAATTATCTTATGTTGAAACTACGCCATAATTTTTGCGAAAAATAATGGCGCACTCGGTGTGTAATTAACAATAAATGCCCATTATGTTAAAAATAATTTTGAAAAAATGGAAACAATGTATTACATAATCTCTGTTAAATACGTTTTTCATGACTTTGCGATTTTTATCTCTTAAAAAAGCTACTCGAGACGCAACAAGAAGCCCTCGAGCAACATGAGCGATTTGGCGAAGAGCGATTTGGGACATATTTTCGCGTAAAATATTTTGGCGAAAAGTTTCCGGATGACATTCGAAATCGCGAATTTATTTTTCGCGAGGCCATGGCGGCAAAATTGCCCGAAGTTTCGGAAAATATTCGAGTTGAAGCGTCGATTATTTGCGACGAGGAGGTTGAGCTGCTAAAAGATAGCTCAGAATTTAACTCCCGNAAGCACGCCGTTCAAATAACATTTGTGAAAACATTTCGGTACGACTGGGAGGATGAACAAGACGGATGGCTTTCTAAGGTATGTTCAACTGTATAATGTACACCCCTTGCGCTGTTATGTTGTCATCCGTTATTTTGTATAGGGGGGTTGGTTATATAGTCAGCCATTTGTGCCGTTAAAGGCCAAGTCAGTTTTTATGAGTAGCATGCTTTTTGAGAAAAAAATCTTTAAAATCATGTCTTTTTACGTTTTTTTTTTTTGGATGAAGACGATAGTGTTTATAAGGCGACCTTTAAGGTATGACAATTTGATGGCTTTAAGTTAAATTCATTTTTTTTTCTTTTACAATTTTTTCTATTCCCACTAAGGTCACTTCTTTGCATTAAGGTCTAGACATTTTTTTTACCTTGACCTTATAACCACATCCCGCTATAGTCATGTCCTAAAAATGAAGTTTAAGGTGAACCTGACGTATTTTATGTACGCAACGCCTTTCACAGCGTCTGGAGTAGCCCATGGATCTGTAATTAACCAACAGAAACGAAAAACATTTTTGGCGATTGAATCCAAACTTCCGGCACTTATTGGACGATGTGAGGTTTTAAGGTCATGGACGGAAATACTCAATCCGCTCCAAGTGGCCAAGGAAGATATCGAAGCAAAAACACTCGCACTGTATGACTCATTAAAATCTGATGATACTAGAATTATTCAACTTCAATTACAAGGATCAATACAGACACAAGTTAATCAGGTAAAAAACCGTTCTCATATTTTTTATCCACGCGGTGTCCCAATCCACTAAAAGAGAGAGAGATGGCTATAACTTGGAAATTATATCTTGCTAATGAATTGGGACACCGCGTGGATTTTGCTACAAAAACAGTAAAGTAACAATGAGGTACATTTTGGAGAAAATCTGAAAATTTTTCGAAAATGTTGCGTAGGTTGACAACGTGCTCTGAAATTGCTTTAGAAAGAGAAAAGCGACTCTTTTCGGTGCTAAGGGTTAAAAATCGGGGGTGGTCTATATACATTTTTTTCATCAGTGGATGAAGCTCTATATGCTAGGCTGTCTAATTAATTTATTTGGACATTTTTTTGTTATTGACGGTTTTCCATGTGAAGACCCTAGAGTTTTGAAATTAAAAAAAAAAGATAAAAAAACTCCATTTGATATAATTTAAGTTAGTTTTTTCGACCTTGATTTTATGAGTCATAATCGACAATTCCTTTTACAGTCCCGCCATTCTTGATGTGCACGACTGCCTTAATGTGCACTNATATCATACTATTTTCCGAAAATTTTTCCAAAAAAACAAAAATATTGCCAAAAAAGCGCATCTTTTTTAAACGTCGAATATAAAAATGTTAGATACGTCAAAATATTTTTGTTAGTGTTTAATTAAAAAGAAGAGATTTCAAACTTTTCATTACAAAAAAAATCAATCCAAATAATTGTGCCAGTCGCTCACAATTAGCGTTTGAAAACGTACAACGTTTCGTTGTACACCGACGGGGACGGGTTAAAAAAAAGATAAAAAAAACTCCATTTGATATAATTTAAGTTAGTTTTTTCGACCTTGATTTTATGAGTCATAATCGACAATTCCTTTTACAGTCCCGCCCTTCTTGATGTGCACGACTGCCTTGATGTGCACTTTTTCAGCAAAATTTACGAGGCTGCCAAGACTTCCAAACGTTAAATTTTAAATAATCTAAGTAAAAATACAGATTCAAAAATTTTTGCCTCGACCCAAAATGTACCGTTTCTATCCGAAAATCCAATCCCTGATGTGCACGTTTTTCGGAAAAGCAATATGCACATCAAGAAGATCGGGACTGTATTATTATACCCCCTTCTGTACTTTTATAACTCGTTTTTAGGGACCGCTTCATTTGGCGAAAGAGCTTTTGTCGAGTCAGCCTTTTGAAAGTGAGGCTAAATTGGATTGGGATGAGCTTCGGCTGGCTTTTATCAACTTTTTGCACATTTGTCGTTGCGCAATAACTCGGAATAAAACGCTCATTGATAACGACCGTCTGGATTATCATCAAAATCTCGAGGCAAATTTCGAGAAAATAACCAATGAACTCACCCCACTTATGAAACCACTCAAAACTTAACACTATTCCACCAAAAACACAAAGAAAATTAACATTCTGTTTTCCCACATTCCATAAAATGCCTAATTTTCCCAGAGCCTATTTTTATCTTTATTTTACGCCCAAAGCATGACCATTTTTTTTTTGAAAAAAAAAACACTAAATCAGGTTATTTTTTACATGTTTTTGTATTCCATTTCAAATTAAATAAACAATTGATTTTTATTATACATTTATGTAAGGTCGATTAACGTTAAAAGTGGTCCCGAAAAAAAGAGGCGGCCTGTGGCCAATGGCGACAAAGGCTCAACAAAAAAAATGATGAGTAATCGATTGATGTATCCCTTTACGGGCGCGCTGATTGGCCGGATCGATTATTTTTTTCGTTCAATTGATTTGGATTGTTCATCACTTTTTTTCAAGGCCTCTTTGAACGTTAATCGACCTTAATGTTCACATAAATTTATTTAGTATTACAAAAAAAGTTTCAAAGGTTCCTTTTAACGATTTTTTTTTCGGAAAGTTTTATTTTAAATTTTCATCAAAGCCTTATAGTAAATACTTAAGTACTAAGATTACCGTTAAGTTTTTAGCCCACATTAAAAATTATTGGTTAACAAAAATATTTGATCAATATACTAGGCATTATAGAAAAAGTTCACTAATAAAAAATATCTGCACTGCACTTCTCACTTTATAAAATCTTGTCACTTTAAAAAAAATGAAACTTTGTTTATTTGACTTTGACCAGTTCCAAAATCTATTCATTGCCGAAGCGTCAGTTTTTTTGTTAATTTTATGTTTGTTTGACAAAAAAAAATGTGATTCGACCTGGAATCGAACTCACCATCTTCGTCTTTCTAGAACGCAAAAAAAAAATGGCGCATATACATGATCTAGAAGATACAATGTCAGTTGTATCAAGTACGAGTACATCATTCACGATAACAAAACAAGATCCTGGGCGTATTGTTACTCACCAGGCAGCCCAGGAGTGGAGTGACCCAGGTAAATTATAAGTTGATTATAGACGTTGTTGATTGTAAGGTCAGCGATTTTTTCCGAATGGTTATAAGGTCAAGTCAGTTTCTAACCGGTGCATTAACGTCAAATCATTTTTTCAGACTTTGACCTTATAACCAACAGCGCCTGTAGCTGTTGTTTACCGTCCTAGCACGGTTGGTTTTAACGTCTGAGATTTGGTTGTAAGGTCTTATGCTCTTTTTGGCACTAAGGCCCCAGGGCGAAAAAAA
>SCLG01000412.1:175480-195749 GCA_004367875.1 Oikopleura albicans
GGGGGGGGTTAACCACTTTCCGGTCGATTCCGGTTTTAGCTTTTAGTACGGTTAAATCGGCTTTGATTATGTCATTTCAAAAAATCATAATAAAAATTCGGGGCCGTTAAAACGGTTATTTTTGCGGTTAACTTTTAACCGGTTGACAGTTGTCACTTCTGAGATTCACCACGAGATGCGCCGTTGTGGTTAACCTTATATTTCTTGAAATCAAGTAATTTGAGATACTTCTAAAATCAAGCGAAAATCTCAGGTGGCTGTCCTAGTTATTTCGCATAAAACTTTTAACTGTTGTAAACTCTGGATAAAGACAAATGCGCGATTTGTCTAGAAGAACTCGAAAATAAAGATTATCTGAAATTAAAGGCCGAAAAAGACGGGAAGTCATACGGATGTGGGCACACCTTCCATAAAGAATGTGTCAAAAAGTGGTTATCAAAAGCATGTGTGTGCCCACTCTGTCGGCATGAACTACCTGTAGAAGATAATTCAGAGGATTTAGCCAAAATGGAAGAAAGGTAAATTGAATATGGCTCTCACAAATTTATTTTATATACACAGGGTGCGCCATTAACATGCAGGGTTTGGCCCAAACATTTCCTAGCGAAAACGCCTAGGCACTGCGCGCCGTCAACAGGTATGTCGCAATTTTGTTCGAATCGCCTACGCATTGAGCCCTTAACTGGCAGGTTTTTAAAATTTTTAGGCTGTCTGTTAACGGCGCACCCTGTGTAATTGTCATATAACGTGAATTGACCTTTTCCGGAGATACTTCCGAAAACCGCGGATGCATTTTATCACACGTTTGTAAAAAACGTTTCTCTTGTTAGTTTCAAATTTTTACGAGATTATATAATAATGCGTTTTTAACTTCAATATGCGTCAACGTAGGTTGAAAAAATGAATGACAGGGCGTTTACAGTTTGCTGATCAAATTTCTGACCAAATCAGGCTATATTTATCCAATCTTGACGAAGGGTGAATTCATTCA
This sequence comes from Oikopleura albicans, assembly GCA_004367875.1. NCBI lineage: Eukaryota > Metazoa > Chordata > Appendicularia > Copelata > Oikopleuridae > Oikopleura > Oikopleura albicans. The sequence continues at coordinate 176,472 of SCLG01000412.1, forward strand.
TTTTTTTTTCAACCTACGTTGTCGCAAATTGAAGTTAAAAACGCGTTACGTCAACTTCTGAGATCTCAAATGGGTGGAAAAGGTATTAGTTCGAAATGAACAAATTTAATTTCAAATAAATTACTTTTGAGCTTGATTCATCGATTGCTTTGGAAATTGAACTTCTCGAAAAAGATGTTACATTTTTTTCAATTCAAAAAACGCTGCTTTTCAAAAAGTAAAAAAAAAAGATTATTTTGTAGTTCTTCCAACGTAAACTCGTTTTGGGAATCTATTTACGTAATGATTGTTCGCAGTATTTACATTACTATTAACTATTACGTCAATTATTACAATACATTTTTTTACATGTGTAAGTCTTTCCAAGTACATTTTTCGAACAAAGTTGATAAGAGATTGATAAACAAGCCGGAGTTTCAGAGAGTTTTTTAAGTTGCCCAAATAAAATGTTCGAATACTTTTTTTTAAATAAAATTTCGCTTTAACCTACGTAGCCCCACGCCAAAATTGCTGGCTTGCATAACCTAATGTATAATACGATAGAAAACCCGTAGGGGGAAATTGTGTGCACGTATGCACACACTTAAAAATTCACAATAATTCTGGTAAAACTAGTAACGCCAAGTTGGAGAGCAGGTCAAACTACGTCGATCTGACTATTAAGAAATTTATTTGGGCCACCAGGGCCCCTAGAGAGCTGTTCGAAATATCCAACCTACGCAAAAAAAAAATACCGCCAATGGAATTTTCTAGAAAAGTTGAGGGGGGTCTGCAATACCAATTCTGCCCTACGGGCCTCCTTATGCCTTAAATCCACGAAAAACCAAGTCGTGTGCATATATGCACACACTTCCCTGTGACTTAATTTACCCTGTGACTGATTTTACCCGGTTAAGCGGTTTCGTCAACATGGCTCATTGCCAATGACGGCCAATGAGTCATTCCGAGATAAACTTTCAAGATGCGGTTCTTGATATTGTAACATCCCAAAAAACATACGATATAATTTTTCGGCCCTTTAAGTGTAATCGGTTTAGGTACAATCAACTTCGACAGGATCAAAAAGAGCGTGATGAAAGGGCGAAACAGTTTTCCAACTCCATGTTTGGCTGAAAAAAATCTTTTCTAATTGTCATTTCAAGAAATATTTTCGATAATTCAAACGGCTACTTGTATTTCCTTCGAGAACAGTCCATATACTCCTAGGCAAAACCCATTCCAACTGCTTGTTTAGTTTGTTTTTTTTCCAAAAAATATCTTGTATAAGAGCTTCTTTCGTTACTTAAAAATGCCAAAAATGGGGACATGGACTTTTACAATACAATTATTAATACAATTCTAGAGCTATCCGAGCACTTTCTCCATGAAAAAACCGGGTGATAACTGCGCAGGGGGTACTTTCTTTAACATTCTGAGAAAAAAGTATCATATCTTCAAAAATGTATGTGCAATATTATAAAATATATTATATAAAAACAATATTTATTTATATATTGAGTTGCTGGGATAAAAATTGTCGTTATTGTGATCAGGGGTTAAATCATGCCGCTAATTAAAAAAGGGGTGGTTTTGGTGAAGGGTTAGATAAAGCAAGGCATTCAGGCTTACGATTCATTTTAGGACTTAATTTTCTTTTAAATTACTACTCAGCATTTAACATGAATCTCCGCCGTTTTTTCTTTCTTATTTTCTACATAGCCAAACTCGAGTTTTTCCGCACGTCAAAAACTCGAATAAATCCATCTAGAAAATGCGGGAGAAAGCTGGCGGAAATTCATGTGAAATGCTGGGTTCTGGCAACGCAGTTTGAAAAACGTTTTTTGGGAAATTATATCGGATAGAGCACAAATTCAGAGTATCTACCAAAAAATGTTTTCTTTGATGAATGTTTTATCCGAAAAATTTTTTTTCCAAAAACTTTTTATTCGAACAACCCTTTTTTGAAAAAAAACTGCTAATACTCACCCTGTAGGTTAAGCAATGTAACTTTCAGTAAAACAAATAACGTTAAAAATTGCAAATGTAACATAAGGTCAATTTAAACATTATCTTTTCAACTGAAGAGAATATATATTTTTGACAAAAAAAGCTCATGTGAACCATTATGTTTTATTATTGGTTAATAAAGAATCATGACATCAAGTGAATAGATAATTATTTTAAAATATATTTTAACGACCTATTAGAGCGCTAGTTTTTGTCACGTATCAGCCAAGGTCAAATGGGGTCTACTGTCATGAGTAAAATTTATTTACTATATTCGTACTACGAAATTCGTAGTGTTTGTAAGAGAAACGTTTAGTTATAAAGAGGTGTTAATCTTAATTTTTTCAGGAGCGAGAATAAGGTCTGAGATTTGTTCCATGAATTTAGTTCTATGTAAAATGGTTATAACTTATAACTATTATTTATAAGATTTTTGGTCTTTAAAAAATGTATTTACGGTCTTATGGTCTTTGGTACAGGCGGGGTTGGTTATAAGGTCAGTCATTTGTGCCGTTATAAGGTCAAGTCAGTTTTTTGCACTAAGGTCAAGTCAGTTTTCTATAAAATAGTGTCTTTTTTTAGAGTGAAGACCATAATTTTTTGGGGAAAATCAAATGTTAAGAAAAAAATTGAACATTTCCCAGCATTAATGACTCAATAAGACCGTCTTATTGTGTAAAAAAATTCTGGTTGGTTATAAGGTAAAGTCAGTTTTTTCAAGTGCATCAAGGTCAAGTCAGTTTTTCAGACCTTGACCTTATAACCAACCTACCCTGTACCCCAGACGTTTTTAACCATTAACCCAAGACTTTAACCTTTCCTTCTCGGTCGTTGAGGAGTTAATTAAACCGTTTGAACTTGGAAGCAACCGCAGGTTTAAAATTAACGGTTATTTGTAATAAAACATATTTTATAGCTCGATAATAACAGCCTCGCAGAAATATAAATCCGCACTTGGCGAAAACGCCTGTAATATGTTTATTGACCGGTTTTATTGACCGGTTTTTTTTCATCGGCAAACAAATGGTGTTGTTTTTAATTGTATCGCCAACTACTCAGACGTTCATCATTATTGGTGACATTTAAATCTGCATGACACCCGATTATGATATTACTTTCTGAAAACAATTAAAATTATCAGCCTATATTTATTTGCTTTTTTGTCGGTAAATCTTCATTTTTGAGCCTTCAAATATCATTTTCTATTGTTCATCAAAAAATTAGATGTCAGAGGTGGATTTAATGTCTGATATTGGTGACTAGTTTTTAAGGCCAACTGCGTTTTTTCAAGACAATTTGTAAAAATATAATGATATCTTTTTTGTTGGGAAAAATGAAAAAAATCATGTTAATTTTCAAGTTGACAAGCTAGATAGCCATTAGGAACCTAATAACCAGACCCCCTGTATACAATTTATTTATTGACCACTTATTTTCTAGACTTTAAGCATATTTTAGTTTTATATGAATGCTACTCGGCGTTTTACATGAATTTCCGCCGTCTTTTCTCCCACATTTTCTAGATCGCGATCTTCAAGTTTTTGACATGCGGAATAAACTCGAGTTCGGCTATCTAGAAAATACTAAAAAACGTCGGAAATTCATGTGAAACGCTGAGTAGCAATAAACAGAGAATGACTACATGTAAATTTAACTTGTTTATAAAAAACGTTTTTGAAAAATCTTCAGTTTTTTCCTATAAAATAATGTCTTAGGTAGTTTTTTTTTAGGTTGCACAAAAAAGCGTTATCGATTTTTCGGGGGTTAAAATTATCGGAATGAAAAAATTCAAAAAGCAAAAAATATCTTCATTTTATTTTACGTCCTCAGACATCGCCCGATTTTTTATTTTTAACCCTTAACCCTTAGAAATTAATCNCCGCGTTTCAAAAATTTTGGATTTACGTAGCAAAAAAAATATCACTAATGGTCACTTTTTACCTTAGCGGAAATCCGGTGTGTACGGTTTATATCTGTGAAAAATTTGGGCACTTATGGAGCAGAAAATGTTTGAAGTTATTTATGCAAAAAAAATTAATTGATAGCGTTAACCATTCAAGTTTTATGATAGATTTTTGTCGACATTTTTTTCGAGAATTTGAGGTGTTGTAACCCCCTTAAACATTTTTTAGAGTGAAGACCATAATTTTTTGGGGAAAATCAGATGTTAACAAAAAAAAATTGAACATTTTCCCAGCATTAAGGTCTCAATAAGACCGTCTTATTGTGTAAAAAAATTTCTGGTTGGTTATAAGGACAAGTCAGTTTTTTGAAAGTGCATCACGGTCAAGTCAGTTTTTCAGACCTTGACCTTATAACCAACCTCCCCTGTACCCCTGACGTTTTAAACCATTAACCCAAGACTTAAACCTTTCCTTCTCGGTCGTTGAGGAGTTAATTAAACCGTTTGAACTTGGAAGTAACCGCAGGTTTAAAATTAACGGTTATTTGTAATAAAACATGTTTTATAGCTCGATAATAACAGCCTCGCAGAAATATAAATCCGCACTTGGCGAAAACGCCTGTAATATGTTTATTGACCGGTTTTATTGACCGGTTTTTTTTTTCATCGGCAAACAAATGGTGTTGTTTTTAATTGTATCGCCAACTACTCAGACGTTCATCATTATTGGTGACATTTAAATCTGCATGACACCCGATTATGATATTACTTTCTAAAAACAATTAAAATTCTCCGCTTATATTTATTTGCTTTTTTGTCGGTAAATCTTCATTTTCGAGCCTTCAAATACCATTTTCTATTGTTCATCAAAAAATTAGATGTCAGAGGTGGATTTAATGTTTGATATTTGTGACTAGTTTTTTGAGGTCAACTGCGTTTTTTCAAGGCAATTAAAAAAATAAAATGTTATCTTTTTTTGAGAAAAATACAATTTATTCATTAACCACTTATTTTCTAGAGTTTAAGCATATTTTAGTATTATATGAATGCTACTCGGCGTTTTACATGAATTTCCGCCGTCTTTTCTCCCGCATTTTCTAGATCTCGATATTCTCGAGTTTGGCTATCTAGAAAATACTAAAAAACGGCGGAAATTCATCTGAAACGCTGAGTAGCAATGAACAGAGAAATTTTTTTTGAAAAATCTTCATTTTTTTCCTAATAAAATAATGTCTTAGCCTTTTTAGGCGAAGTCGAAAAAGAGTTTTTCATATTTTTTCGGTAGTCTTAAGGTCAGGACGTTTTTTTAATTTAAATCCGTGCGCCTAAATAAGGTGGTCTTTGATATAAACGTTGCCAAAAATGTTACATTTTTCGCAAACTACCGTCCATGAACTAAAAAAATAGTTTAAGAAGTTTCAAAAACGTAATTGCATTTCCAAAAAAAAAACAATATTTATTTTACCCAAATCTGTAGATGGCCAAGTTAACATTTTGTGTCGCAAGAGAAAATAATGATCTAATATATAAACAATTGAACTTTTGTGATCACATGACTTGACACAGCCATAAACCGTAAACGAGGCGACAATAGCACAGACAGCGTTTTTTTCATCTCCAGCAACTTATCATTCTAATTTTATATATTTGCTCAAGTTTATTACAGTCGGTTGAACGCGAAAAAAAAAGAGAGAAAAAAACGAGTTCATTTTTTCTTTATAGACTGTATATTTTGTTGGTTTGAGCGATAAATGCAAAATGGGGAAATACCGCGCTCATTGCTCTGGCGACATGCGGCCTTAATGGCCGGAAGGGAGTTTTGCTACTCGGTTGAGGTTTGATTTGTTTTTGGTTTATTAAGAATAGTGGACCTCCATAACAAAGCAGCCCCGCGAAACGGGGTTAAAAGTACGCGTGTAACCAGTCTAAATACAGAGCAGCCCCGCGAAGCGAGGCTGAAAGTACGCGGGTAACCAGTCTCAAAACAGAACAGCCCCGTGAAACGAGGCTGAAAGTGCGCGTGTAACCAGTCTCAAAAGAGAACCAAAATTTAAAATAGAAAGAAACGGTCTACTATTTGTCGGATATTTGTTTTTAACAACACACGGTATAAAATTTACGTAGACCGTTATTAAGGTAAATTCTATAATAAATCTCATAATCAGAGTCTGACTATTTCCTTTTTATCTAGACATTGGCAATGTTACATAAAATTTGATTTATGAAGCTATCAGTGAAATAATATACTGCCGTCGAATCCAGTCCGCTGAGGTTCGCTCAAAAGACCATTTATACTATAAATTTTATAGTATAAAATTTATAATATAAATGGTCTATTGAGCGTACCTCAGCAGACTGGATTAGACGGCAGTATATTATTTCACCGATAATTTTATCAATCTTATTTAATGTAAAATTGCCAATGTCTAGATAAGAACGAAATAGTCAGACTCTAATTATCAGATTTTCTTCCAGAATTTACCCTAATAATGGTATGCGTTATTATCATACTCGAGTTCGATTTCGTGCATTTTTTGTACCCATGCAGACATTGATAATGGTACTTTTCAGGTTTTTTTCCTTCAAATTTTAAGAAAAAAAATCCACAATTTTAATTCCTGGAACGCATGGCGAAATGTAGATCTGACTGTTGTTTGTTTTAGCTTGTCTCAGTAACCCCCGTTCTGAAGATGCTGGGTCTGCCCGATGAAGGCACGTCTTGGATTTGGATTGCATCTCCAATATTTGGGCTCACAATTGGACCCTTTATTGGCTCCTGGTCCGATAGGTTCGTTTTAAAAATAAATTTACAGTCCTGATGCATTGAGTGCCGCTTTTGAATTTCCAAAAGGGCACAAATAAGTTACGTCATTTCGTAACCTTTTGGGTCTTTTTTTAAACTCTTAGAAGTAGTTTTTGGTGATTTCTTTATTGAACGTTAAACGACGTACAAGGGGGGTTGGTTATAAGGTCAGCCATTTGTGGCGTTATAAGATCAAGTCAGTTTTTTTGAGTAGCATGCTTTTTGGGAAAAATCATGTCTTTTTACGTTTTTATTGGATGAAGACCTCCCCTTCTTATTGTGGAAAAATAGTTATAAGGTCAAGTCAGTTTTTTAGACCTTGACCTTATAACTAACCCCCTGTACATTTTTAAACATGTTGCTGAAAAAGTCTAAAGTTAAATTTTTATGGAACGCTTTTGGATCATGACGTCATTTTGTAACGCTTTTAGGTGTAACGCTCTTGACGCAGGGACTGTATATTGAGACATGTATTTAGGTGCGAATCTAAACTTGGTCGGCGCAGACCTTTTATCATTGCGCTTTGTACAATCGCTTTACTTGGTCTAACATTGTTAACTTTTGCGCCCGTTTTTAAAGACTTATTCGACAGTAACATGGCCGGCCTTGTTATTGCTATTATTGGATCTCAATTGATGGACTGGGGCCTCGACAGTTGGGTGAAATAATCTCGAAAAATATTTTTGACGAAAAATCTCATCATTGTGGTTGAAATGCGCGTTAACTGAATTTTTTACTTTTTTTATTGATTTATTATTATTTCACTATTATCTATTTATGCATTTGCTGTTCGCCCTATAAAGACTCTTTCCAGCGAAGGGTATTTTCGGTGTTTTTGGCGACCATAAAATTGGTCGCCAAGTCCTCTCTGAACCACTATTTGGCGACGATTTGTCATATTTTGAACAACACTTGGCGACCATTTGGAGTTTTATAAAGCACTTGCCGATCTATTTTATGGTCGCCAAAACTTCTCAAAATACCCGTCTTCCCCTTTCCTGTACTTCTAGGGATTCCCAAAATACAGGTACATGTATGTTGTATATTATTTTTTGTACCAATGTTATTATTCAATTTGTTATTTTATTCGATTTAATTATTATTATTATATAAGAGGCTATGTTGGTTATAAGGTCAGTTATTTTGACCATTGTAACGTCAAGTCAGTTTTTTTTCAACATGAATCATGTCTTTTTGGGGGGGGTTAAGACCTCCCTGCTTGCACATTTTGTTCACATAGGGTGCGCCGTTAACAGGCAGCCTTATGTCTTTTTACATTTTATTTTGAAAAAAAAAAAATGTTGGTTCCAAGGTTAAGTCAGTTTTTTTTTCAATTGCCTTTAAAGTCGAGTCTATTTTCAGGTCTTGAGCTATAACTAAGGCTACGAACTATTTTCCAGATGATACGGATTTTTCCAGATGATTTCACTCCTCGTACAGTACGGAGACACCTGCTAAAGCGTACACCTTGGACTGTATTTATGATCTTGATATGCAAGCGTCGGCCATCAATATACAAACGGTTTTAACCGGTATCGGTGGGGGATGCGGGTACTTGCTGGCGGGTTTGCTCGGTATGGAACACCGGCGGGAACTGTATTACATTGCCGTAACGGTTTTTTTCATTTCGCTACTTTTGACACTTTCGTCATTTAAAGAGCGACAGTATAAAAAACGGGCAAAGTTGGGCGTCCCCCGGTCCTCAATAAGTTATGGTGCCACTAATGAGTTAAATCCATCCGCTGGCCGAAAAGCTACAAAGGTTAGGGTTATTATTTACGAGCCTAATTTTACCTAAATTATTTCCTAGAAAAAATTAATTTAGCTTCTAAAATATGATCACTTAATTTGATTATGGTTCATTAATTTCTGTCAATTAATCAAAATTTAGGCTTACAGTCCTTACGGGGGTGGTTATAAGGTCAGCCATTTGCGGCGTTACTTTTTTTGTTCAAACAAATCATGTGTTTTTGTACATTTTTTTCGAATATTTTTTTTTTATACATATTGGTTGTTTATAAGGTTAAGTCATATTTTTGGTCGAAAAACTTTTAAAAATGGTTGGTTATAAGGTCAAGTCATATTTTTGGTCGACAAACCGTTCAAAATGCTTTTGAAAATGGTTGGTTATAAGGTCAAGTCATATTTTTGGTCGAAAAACTGTTCAAAATGCTTGAAAAAATGGTTGGTTATAAGGTCAAGTCATAATTTTCTTCGAAAAACACTTACAATTTTTTCTTTAAAATCATGTCTTTTTTCACTTTTTTTTTGAATTCAAAGACTTGCGACAATTATAAATCGACACAAAAAAATCGCGCGAGATTGATCAGTAACAGGAAATCTCGCGCGCAAAACAAATATGCGCGCGAGATTGGGCAGGGGAAATCTCGCGCCCAAAACAAATATGCGCGCGAGATTGGGAAGGGGAAATCTCGCGCAAATTGGCGTCCGCCAAAAATATTCATTTTGAAATAACCTTAAAAAGAGCTCTGGTGAAATGAAGACTTCAAGTGGTCAGTTCCAAAAGAAATCAGTTACATTTCAAAACCGTATGGAAGAGTTCAAAAGTACGATGAAAAGTCGAGATAATGAAGTCCGAAATCGAACTACCCAATCTGAACAACATATGGCAAAATATCAGAGGCCAATCACAATGGCCAGGGGGTTCGCAATGACCACCACTAGGTGGCAAAGTGGATCAATTTATCGAATTAATGATTGCAATTCAATGCCAGCCGGGCTTGATAAAGGTGAATGATTTCTACTGAAAAATATACAGGGGGTATGGTTATAAGGTTTCAAGGTGTGACTGTTATAAGGTTACAAGGTGTGACCGTTATAACTTATAAGGTCAAGTCATTTTTTTATTGCACTAAGGTCAAGTCAATTTTTTGTGAACCATGTTTTTTGGGAAATTTTTGTTTGAAATCATGTATTTTTACGCTTTTTTTAGATGACTGGAGTGATCCGGAGTACGATTTGTCAGAAGACGAGTCAGATACGGATTCTTCGTTCGATGGGCGCGTTGACGGTTTTATGAGAATACAGCCCCGACTGCAGCGGAATTCGGACGACGAGGAACATTTAACCACTTCCACCCCCTGTCTTCATGTACCCACAGAATCAAAAGGTCGGTTTTTAGGAGTTACGCATATTTTACACAATCATGATTTCGACCTTTGACTGAATTTTTCTTCCAAAAATATTTTCCCCGAAAAACCGCGGTTTCCATAAATATCGTACAGGGGGGTTGGTTATAATGTCAGCCATTTGTGCCGTTATAAGGTCAAGTCAATCTTTTCAGGCACTAAGGTCAAGTCAATTTTTTGAGTATCATCCTTTTTTGGGAAAAAATCTTTAAAATCATGTCTTTTTGAACTTTTTTCCCAGCATTAAGGTCTTATTGTGAAAAAAGTTCAGGTTGGTTATAAGGTCAAGTCAGTGTTTTCAAAGTGCATTAAGGTCAAGTCAGTGTTTTCAAAGTGCATTAAGGTCAAGTCAGTTTTTTAAACCTTGACCTTATAACCAACCACCTGTCATCATTTTGTGCAATGTGCCGCGTTCTCCTAAAAAACGACCTTCAGTAGTGATTAGTGATTCCTGCGATGTAAAAGTAATTTCTTCAATCCGGTTGCCGAAAAAGAAGAAGTCGGATCGACTTTTGGAGGAACCGGCGGTTAATGTAAAAAACGTTTTTGGTTCAATTGTTCATATGCCCAAAGAGCTCGCTCGATTGTGCCTATGTGATTTAGCCAGTTGGATTATAATTTGTACAATTCTTATTTATTATACAGGTGAATAAAGGCACCGGTGGATTTAGGATAACGGGCACTTAAGTCAAGTCATTTCAGGGCTTGACCCGATAATCAGCACCCTTGTACTTGACAATCCTTTTAATATTATAATTATTGCCTTATGACCATACTGTATGGTCCATACATCTATATATGAACGCGTTGTTGCTCATAGGTCAGCTATTTTGACCGGTATAAGGTCAAGTCATTTTTTAATGCATTAAGGTCAGGTCAATTTTTTGATACCTTGACCTTATAACCAAAAACGCCTATAGTTTCCAAATATCATGTCTTTTTGAACTATTTCTTAGCACTAAGGTCTTATTGTGGAAAACGAAATTGCAGATGGTTATAAGGTCAAGTCATTTTTTGGGATTAACCCTATAACTATTTAGACCCTACTGTAGTTATATATACTACTTATAAAACTTTTTTCGCATCCAAAATATATTTGTATTTTAAGGTTTTCAATAAGTTTGTCTTTTACTCGGCTATCGTCCAAAATACACCGGTGCCTTAATGAATGCGTTGTTAACATAAATTTCCCCCAATTTAACCAGACCCTAAAATTTGTGAAGTGTCAACAACAATATTTAAGACGTTATGGGTGAAGTTTGTTATAATGGTGACCCCCTAGCCGATGCTAATTCGACGTCCTTTGTACAGTATGAGCTTGGCTTTAAAATGGGGTGTTTTGGTTTGGTTGGGTACTCGATATTCATGTCAATATGTTCTGGTATAATCGAGAGGTTTCAACTCTTCCAGAAAATCGGTATCAAGTCGATTTACATTTGTTCTTTTATTGCACTTGGCTGCTCCTCCATTATCATGTTTTTCTTTCCGATTAAAGAAGTGGTCCTATCACTTATATGCGTTCTCGGTGTATGTTTTGCCATTCTATTCACAATTCCACTTTTGCTCCTCAGCCAGTACCATGCAAGCGCAACGTATCGTAAAAAGGTAAACAACATTTTTTGTCTTGCAAACAGGACTAAACAATTAAACCAAAAAAAAATCAAGATAATGAAATATGACCCAAAAAGGGTCAAATAATGTAATATGACCCATAAAGGGTCAAATAATGAAATAATAATAATAATGAGCCAAGAAGAGTAAAAGAATGTAATATGACCCAAAAAGGGTCAAATAATGAAAAATAAGCCAAGAAGGGTAAAATAATGTAATATGACCCAAAAAGGGTGAAATAATGTAATATGATCCAAAAAGGTTAAAATAATGTAATATGACCTAAAAAGGGTCAACTAATGAAATATAACTCAATAGGGATAGTCTAATGAAATATGATCTAAAAAGGGTCAAATAATGAAAAATGACTCAAAAAGGGTCAAATAATGAAATATGACCCAAAAAGGGTAAAATAATAAAATATGACCGAAACTTTCGCGAAGAAGGTTCCAATAATTGAATATTACGAGGTCTTATTTTCTTTCAAAAAATAATTGCAGGTCATTTACCCAGGAGTCCTGGGCCAGGACTTAATAACCTCTCCCGGTAACTTTAAATGTATTTAGTCAATGCCGGGAACTCGTCGAAGTTATGGTTTGGATTGTGCGATATTGATTTCTCAAACGTACTTGGGCCAGCTGTTCATGTCGATTGGTGTTGGGCCAATTATTTCCCTTTACGGCTCCCCACATATTATTTTTCTAATCAGTTCATTAGTTAGTGTCGTCGGCGCCGTTCTAAGTGCATTTTTTGTTCACTATGAAGTTATAGCCTGATTCATTCAAGCAGTAAAAAAACTCGTTTAACTATTTTTTTTTATTATTCTTAATGCTGGCATATTTTTGAAGTTTCAACGCGAATTTTTGGCCGTGGATCATTTTTTTGATGTAATCATACTGTATTATTATTTTTCTGTCACCTGCAACAATTTTATACATGCATAATTATATACATTTTTTTTTCTGAATGCCAACCAACAAAATAATTTTTGACGATTTTTTTTTACTTTTCGCTATGCCGTGTCTAATAATATCAATAGGCCATTAATTGTTTTTTAGCCCAACCCAAAAATTACTTTTTTTAGAACGAACACTCTGGGAAAACCAAGACAGGTATTGACAAACGGTTTTTGGCATGGAAGTGGAAAATGTTGGGGCTAAAATTTTGGACCGGAACCAATTTTGGTCTTTTAACCGGTAATTCCGGTTATGGTTCCAGTCCGAAATTTTTCACAAAAATTAGCCCCAACATTTTCCAGTTTCATGCCAAAAACCGTTTGTCAATACCAGTCTTGGTTTTCCCGGAGTGTTCGTTCCAAAAAAAAAAATTGGGTTGGGCTAGAAAACGACGTCAATTGGTACCTACTTTTGGAATTCGACCCCTCCAGTCTATGGGCCGGACTGTCCGGTCTAAGAGACAACGAAACTATACAAATTGGCTCTGATGTAATAATGCAATACAGTCCCTGCTCCATGAGCGTTGCGCCCAAAATCGTTACAATATTTTTGGGAGTCTAGTGACTCAAAAGCGTTACGATTGTTTAGCCACAAATTGTAACGCGTTGGATCGGAGACTGTAAATGAAACGTAGCTATGTTCCTAGTCGGTTATTAGGTTGACATCATTTTTTTTTGTTTGAGTTTACATTATCGCAAAATGTTAACCTTGGCGATTAAAAAGCGGTCGAAATTTCAAAATTATGCTTCCATCTGCCTTGCAATGTTCTTATCTCATCGGCTTTAAATAAAGTTTGTTACCGAGGGATCACTTTCTTTGATTAACTATCCCCAAGCTGACTACCCCCTGTAGTTATATACCTCAAATCTATTCCTTCTTCACGTTTTTTTTTTGTTCATGTGTTTTCGGGCAATCATTTTGGATTTTATAGTTCCATTCTGTGACCATTTTTGTACCGTGAAGTTCCTGCCAGAGAAGTCTCGTAACTCTGTATTCAAACTTAGATTAAACTTTTTTAATACAGTGGGTGGTTCTAAGCAAGGGTCAAAAAGTGCCGACCTCTGATTTTATTCATTTTTCCCTCAAAAAGACATGATTTTGTGGTAAAAACCATAAAACTTATTAAATAGCATTATACTTAAACGGAAAATAAAAAATCCAGACCTTATAACTTCTGACCTTACAAGTTCTAAGGTCTGGATTTTTTTCGTTTTAGTGTTTTTTCACACTATGTAAAGTCTAATGCTATTTAATAAGTTTTATGATTTTTACCACAAAATCATGTCTTTTTGAGGTACAAATCAATAAAATAATGCTTTAATAAAGATGTTAAAACATTTTGTTACAGGAAAAAGCAATTTTCGGACTTTTTTGAATTATTCGTCTTTTTTGATTGTCCGACGGCAACATAACATAATTCTTGGCGTCGACTATCTTTCCAGATTTTGCCAAAAAACAAAAGAAAAGAAGTATAACAAATGAAACATTCATATATGAATCATAACGAATGTACATTTAGAAAGAAAAAAGTGTTTGTTGTTTTACTTCAATATGACCTTAAATATATTCCAATAACCCAGTTGTATACAGTCTCGTTAACAAACGCCTTCGGTTCTCATTTTCACTAATTTAACACTTTGAGAGCTGGAAATTATTTTTAATACTATTTTCGAGCATAGTTATATCGTATTCAGTTTTTCGTAAAAAATGGTGTTTTTTAGTTGACGGATTTTCTGGGGAGATTTAAGTTTAAAAAATATATTTTTTCACATAGATGATGTAATTCGACCCGTAGATAACGAATTGAACATTGACACAGGAGACAGGTTCTGGCGCTAGAGATCATTTTCATCTCCGAAGGCCTTTCTCGGTTTTCGCTATTTTTTTTTCTTTCAAATTTCCGGATATCCGGGTCTGACCTGAGTTCCAAAAAATATATTTTCTCCTCCGCTCATAAAAAACCATAAAAAGTGTACGAAATCGACAAAGATACCATATAAGAGCTCTTAAAAAGCAGGAAAAAATAATATCGCTCTAATAATACCCCACTTTCATTTGTCATTATTCGGGAAAATAACAAGTTTGAACAGTACATTTTGTTGATTGCCTAAATTTTTCTTCACAAGTGGCTGGTTAACCACTTATAACCACGGTTATAAGATGCGCATTTACCTTATATAATATAAGCTATATGAATAGAGATTACCCGGTGTGAGTGAGTTACTTTTGAAATGTTGCATTTTGCTACATAAGTTACAAGTACAGTTCTTTTTTCAAGTTGGGCCGCTTTTTATACAAAATGCGTTTCCTAACTATCTCTAAAGGCCTAAAGGGTTACGCCAACTCCAGGACACCCCATTCCGGGGCACTTTTCCAAAATAGTCTAATTCCCGGGAAAAAAATTAAATCTAAACTTACACTCAAACCGCAAAGCGTCCCGGAATTGGCTAAACCCCTGTATTAAAATGGGCTATTTCGAATGTTTTTTGCTGAAAATTGTCGAGAAAAAAATGCAGCCTTAATGTGGTTAGGACTGTACATACTATGTATTGTCATTATGGTACAACCTAAAAAATTTAACGATGAAACCTGAATCGGCCAAAAATCACAAGTGTTTCAATTTCGATAGAATATACTAATAAAGTTAATAATTTATATAAACTATACAGTCCTTACTCATTTATTGGACGTTTTCGGTTCTCGAAAATAGCGTCCGAAAAAGGAGCATCGTCTTAAAAAAGGACCATTTTTTTATAAGAATGGTCCCATTTTGGCCAAAAAGGGAGCAACCGTGCGATAAATGAGCGTCAGATAAATGGGTAAGGACTGTAGTTTATTTTGTACCGAAAACTTTTTTCGGCGTATTCAGGTTTCGCCCAAATCAGGTTGTGCCATTGTTGCAAGTTCGTTTGCTTAGAAATAAGCGTTATTTGTAAGCCGTAAGGTGCTGTTATCACATTCGTTATACACCAGTTACATTACTCTATGTAATACATATTTTGTATGGTGTATGTAATTGCTAACAATTGTTGCGAATTTTCTGTGCAAGGCGAATGTTCCGTTTCCTTCACTGTAATTCTTCAACCGATTCAAATGTTCTAATGATATCAAACACATAACGATATTAAAGTTCCCATATACATTTGCTACTGGTGTTGTTGGTTATAAGGTCAGCCATTTTGACTGCTATAACTTATAGCCTATAAGTATTTTGACTGCTATAACTTATAGCCTATAAGGTTAACTCTGTTTTTGTACAACTTTATTGTGGAGAGTTTTTTAAGAGCATCAGGGCCACGTCAGTTTTTCAGACCTTGACCTTATAATCAACGCCGCCTGTTGCTGTTTCGTTTTTTTCAAAAATCGAATGAAAGGTATTTTTAAACGTTCTCAAAAAGTGCACTCGTCTCACGATACCACTGTAAAAAAGTCGGCACAATCTCCAAAAAGGCGCGAAATAAAACGGTACAGTCAGTTTTTTCAGGCTGACCTTATAACCACACCCGTTGTACTTGAATTTAAAGTAACGGAATTGGAATTGATTTGCCTTTAAAAATAGAACGTAACCGGTATCGAACAAATTTCCAGCGTTTAAAGGTTTATAACATTCAGGCTTGTTGGTTGAAAGGTCGGCTATTTTGACCGCCAAATTTGCGAACGCGTAAAAGTATCCCTATGCCCATTTGACAAGATTTTTTTTAATTATCACTTGAAAAGAAAATTTGTTTTCTAGACGTTGAAATGGCGTCTCGAGTACAAGGTGGGGCGGCTGCCCGGCCCTGGTGGCACAATCCGGACCTTGACATGCCAGTCGAGGATATTGCCACGTTTTACCGGGACCATACCAACAAACTCGCAAAACTTCAAAAACAAAAAGAAAAAGAGCGGAAAAAAGAGGCCAAAAAGAAAGCTAGAAAAATTCGAAAACGCGAAAGAGGCGAAGAAACAAGTAAGTATTATTTATAATCTCCCCTATGTGGACGCTCAGACTGCAACGGCGATGGCAGAATAGCAAATAATGGGAAAATTGCTCAAAGCCTCGCAGTCTGAGCGTCTCCATACGGTAAATATGTACCGTGTGTCGGAGACTCGAAGTCCAGATAGATTTTTTGAATATTTCGAAAATTTGTGGAAAATTTCCAAATATTGTCGAAAATTACAGAAAAATATGGAAAATTCCCAGATATTATGAAAAATTTCAAGAAATTATGAAAAATTGTAGGTTCGGATGACAGCGATAAATCTAGTGGTTCATCGAGTGGTTCAGAAGATTATGACTCAGACATGGAATTAGACGGTCTTGATTTGACAAAAGATTTAAGACCATTAACCCATTATCCGACAAGACGCGAAATATGCGATAATATGTTCAACATTATTCGCGGTGATGTTTTTAAACAAATGATTCCNGTCTCCATACGGTAAATATGTACCGTGTGTCGGAGTCCAGACAGATTTTTTGAATTTTTCGAAAATTTGTGGAAAATTTCCAGATATCGAAAATTACAAAAAACATGTGGAAAATTCCCAGATATTATGAAAAATTCCCATAAATTATGGAAAATTGTAGGTTCGGATGACAGCGATAAATCTAGTGGCTCATCGAGTGGTTCAGAAGATTATGACTCAGACATGGAATTAGACGGTCTTGATTTGACAAAAGATTTAAGACCACTGACCCATTATCCGACAAGACGCGAAATATGCGATAATATGTTCAACATTATTCGCGGTGATGTTTTTAAACAAATGATTCCAGAAAAATTCAAACATCTTCCTAACGATGATATTAAAGGTCGGCTTTTGAAAAGAAATTTCTTTCCTAAGCCGCCAATATTTTTCGAACCAAATTTTTCAATATAAAGGAGGTTAACTCTTGGGTAGTCACTGTGTGACGATCGTCGCAGAACGGGCTATTCGCCCCTATATCTCACCAAAACGGCCTCAAATCAAAAATCGCTGATAGACGGGTCAAACCAAATTTCATGGAGAAAATTTTGAAACAAAAATCAAAATTTTTTTCTCACATTTTTTTTCAAAAATCTTCTTGCGGTGACTTTGACATCTGACGATTTTTTTATTGGTCTAGATGGATTCTTCTTTCTCAAAACTTTTTTGTTGTATTTTCTCCGAAAACTTTTTACTTCTACCAAAACTTTTGTTTTTTTCTATAAAACGCAACACCATGGTTTTACAATTTGAATCAGGTGCAGACGTTAAAGAAATCCTAGAGGCGTATATATCGTCTTTTGAGTCGAAAAGCCTTTGAAAGCTAAACTTATGGAGCAGATGGATGGTTTGAGTCGAAAGCGAATAAATCATGTTTTACAATATGGGGTCGATATGGACTTCAGTTCCGGCGAATCGGACGTTGACTCCGAAGAAGAAGTCGAAAAATTCAAAAGGGCCCAAGAAAGGGCCGAAAGGTCGTTTTCAAGTTAGCTCGGCCCAAAATTTTACACGAGGTTGGTTAAAAGGTCTGATATTCGGACCTATTTTGTGGGAAAGTCATGCCTTTTAACACTTGTTCATGTCTTTTTTTACTTTTTTCTTAAGTTTTAAGGTCTTATACAGTTGGTGTGGTAAAGAGTTGACATTGTCGTTTCCGATTTTTTTTTTGTCAAAAACTGTCAACTCGTTCCAAACAGTCACTTCGTTCCGCCACCTCTTCCCACTTTTTACCTATTTTTGCCCAAAAACCTCCAAAAAGTGTCACTTCGTTCGAAACTGTCAACTTGTTACGTGTCAACTCGTTACCACACCAACTCTAGTGGAAAAACTTTATTTCACATTTGGGTCGAGCTTATTTGCAAACGGCCAAAAAGGGAAAAGAAAAATCCGGTCCAATCGTCCCAAATTGACTCGACCGAAGATCTGGTCGTCCCGCGGGTTGAAGACTTGGATAATATGACCTTGGAGGAAATCACCGAATTGCGTGAAAAAATTCGAAACAAGGTCGAACAGGTTCAAGAGGAAGAAAAGGTCAGCCAGGCTAAACAACAAGAACAAGACTCGGATTATGAATACCATTGGGCAGAAGCTGACCCCGAAGAAGAACAACTCAAAAAAGTAGATCAACTGGTCACCGAAGCTAAGGTATTTTTTAGGAGTATACCGTGTGGACACGCTTTAACTGACGGACTTTAAGCAATCTTCGTTTCCGTTTTAACGCAATTATTGCATTAGTCTAATAATTAGAGCGCTTGAAAGTAAAAAGTTGTATGGTATTTTTAGAATTAAATATATGGTAACTACAGGGGGTTGATTATAAATCAGCCATTTGTGCCTTTATAAGGTCAAGTTATTTTTTCCATGGAACTCATGTCTTTTTCCACTTTTGTGGGTGAAGACCTCCCCCCGTTCGCCGTATTTTTTTGGATCCAAGGACAAAAAAATGGTTGGTTATAAGGTCAAGTCAGTTTTTTAAATTGCATTTAAGGTCAAGTCAATTTTTTTGACTTTGGCCTTAAAACCAACCGGCCTGTAGTATTTTTTGAGGTATTATGGTCTTTGGGACAAAATTGCATTTATAATTTCATAAAAAATTTTTTTTCGAGACCAAAAAATAATTCAGGAGGCTTAAGGGTTAATTTTAAAAGATTGAGTCGATATTTTCCGTAATAATAAAAGTATTTTTTAAGACGGATTCAAAATTGGAAAACGTGAGTTCATCGGAGGAAGAGAGCGATGAGGAAAGTTCTGATGATAGTTCAGATGGCGACGTTGATGAAGTTCAGCTAAAATTAAAAGCAAAAGCCCTAGCATTAGCCAAAGCGAAAATTATGGCCGCGAAAAAACTCAAAGCCGAAGCCGAAAAGAAAAAACAAGCTCAGGTACACACTTTCACATTTATAACAGATTTTTCACGCT
>SCLG01000412.1:196173-211280 GCA_004367875.1 Oikopleura albicans
TTTTTTTAATTTATTAAGAGTTTCATAGGGTCTTATGCACTTCGAGATACCTACAGGGGTCTTGTTATAAGGTCTTGAGTTGTGACACTTATAAGGCCAAGTCAGTTTTTTGTACTTGACCTTAGAACCACACCCCTTGTACTGTATATTGTTCACCGAGGTTTTAGGGGTATAAATTATACGGTGTAATTTATACCGTATAATGGGTCCTAGGGTGTTTGGTAAGAGAATTGTAAATTGCATTTGAGGAGTTTTTCAGTCCAAAAAGTGTTAAGATAACCCAGAGTTGTCACGATAACTGGTTAGATTATTATTTATTTTTGTATTTGTTAATTTAATATTTAAAAGGAGGCGGAAGATAGCGATGTTTCGGTAGATCGAGACGAGAAAAACGGAAGTGATAGTGATGTGTCAGTTAACCGAGACGCTCCAACAAATCAGGAAACTGCCATGGTTCCGACGGGGCAGGGCGAAGGCGAAGAAGTGAGGATTACACTTTTTTTTTATCAATTTTAAAACTTATATTTTTAGGCACCTGTCTTCGAATATGCTACTGGCGTTGCGCCGGATATTATGTATCAATGCAAATCTCCAGAAGCGTTACCGGTAAATTCTATTTTCCAAAATGAAATTTGACCCCTACAATCAAAGGCTCTAATTACAAGGGGTCAACCGAATTACCTGGGGTCAAATCGGACCGCTATACTAGGGCCCGGGTAGTTTTAAACCCGCACAATATTTGCTAGAATTAATTTTTATTTTGAAAAAGGAGCCTGAACAGACGACAGAAGAACTACAGGAAGAACTTCAAAATGACCTCAAACAACGTGCACTAAATGCAATGAACAAACGAAAGTTCGAAAAATTAAAAGCAAAAGCACAAGGTTTGTATTTTTAATTTAGTTCATTGATTTTGAATCCGAGTCCTGCGTCGGATTACAGCTAGGTGATGGTTATCAGGTCATACGGTATTTTCAGTACTAAGGAATTTTTGGATTTCGCCATTTGTAGGGTCTTTGTGAGGAAAAATCTACAAAATGATACAGGGGGTTGGTTATAGGGTCAGCTATTTCGACCGTTATGAGGTCAGTCAGGCAAAGTGAGTTTTTTTTTTGAGAAGCATGCTTTTAGGGAAATTTTTTTAAATCTTGTCTTTTTGACTTTTTCCCAGCTCCAAGGGCTTATGGTGGAAACCATTTTCAGACGGTTATAAGGTAAAACTTGACTTTCATTTCAAACTGACTTCAGTTTTTTCAAACTGCTTTAAGGTCAAGTCAGTTGTTCAGACCTTGACCTTATAAGTTATAAGGTCAATCTCTAAATATAACTTATAACCAACCCCTGTACAGGGGGGTCTGGTTATAAGGTCACAAAAGGTGGCCGCTATAAGGTCAAGTCATCTTTTTTGCACTAAGGTCAAGTCATTTTTTTCTTGCACTAAGGTCAAGTCAATTTTTTTTGAAGTATGTGTTTTGGGAAAAAATCTTTGAAATCATGTCTTTTTACGCTTTTTTTGGATGAAGAGTATTAAAAAATTATGTTATATGTAATTTTTTTGAAAAATCACACCGGTCACAAAGTATGAGTCATTAATTATGACGCATAATTGTTGAAGAATATAATTATTATTTCCAATATTTAGCTGTGGAAAGTAGTTCGGATGATGATGAGGAATCGGAGGAAGAGACTCCGGCGTCAGAAGAAAAAACCGAAACGGAGCCAATGGAGGTCGATGCTCCCAAAGACGTAGATGCGCCCAAAGAAAACGCCACCTATCGATCTGGTTATGATTCGAGCTAGACACATTTCATATACAGTATATGATATATGTATATGATATACTGTTCCTTTCTCGGCACGGATCACTTGATGCTGCCACTTTTTTCTGTACTAAAATATTTTTGTCGTCTATTTTAATGTGATTATACTAGGGCTGAAAAGTGAATTACCAACAATTAAGACAAGAAAGTTTTAAATGCCACTTTTTAGATTCCATAGGGAAAATAGTACAGTCCTTACTCTCAATACGGACGATTTCTTCCAGTACGGAGGCTTTTTGTGAAAAAAATCTCCCTAAAACAGTATAAAATCGGGCATTTTATGACAATTTCCTCAATACGGACGCTATTTTCAAGAATCAAAACGTCCGTATTGGAAGTAAGGACTGTATTTTAGATAGACGAGCACAGACTTACTGATGTTTATGACCGGTCAAAGTCGAAAATTGTCAGTTGTAATATATGACCGGTATAAAATACCGGTAAGTTGGTGTTACGAACCGGAAACTACACTCATCGACTAGACCCATCCACTGGGCCCAGTCTGGGACCCCAATAAATCATGTGCCAAAAATGGACAGTTTATGGCGGCCCGTCTGGAAAAAATCCAAATAATTACGATGTTTCAAATTTTGAAAGAAAGTCTCCCATTAGAACTAGAATATAAGACACAGTGTGGAAAAAATTTAGCTTATGTTTAATTATTATGTTGTTAGAAAGCTGTTGCAATTTTCATTTTTCGAATTCCCTAGTTCATAACTTCCGTTTTCTTAAAAGAATAAATTATTTAGAATGGGCGATTATTATATTGTAAGAAATATTCCAAAGGAATGGCGATCGCATCATTTGCGAAATTATTTTTACCACTCGGTGGAGCAAGAACACTTTACAACTTTCCACTTCAAACATCGGTAAGTACATCTAAAACATATACAGTCCCTATCTCAAAATCGTTACGATTTGTCGATCGAAAAATCGTAACGATTTCAAGTCACCAGACTCGGAGAAAAAAAAAGTAACGATTATGAGTCATGACGTCATTTCGTAACGATTTTGAGGTAGGGACTGTAACTTATAATTTTATATTCAAAACTCCAGTGCAAAACAAATACCTTATATCATATAAGTTACAGTCCCTACGTCAAAATCGTTACGAAATGACGTCATGACTCTCAATCGTTACGATTTTTTTTCTCGGATTCTGGTGACTTGAAATCGTTACAATTTTTCGAACAACAAATCGTAACGATCTTTAGATTTTAATCGTTTAAATGTTTTTTTTTTAATCGGCAGATTAAAAAAGGTAAAAATTTAGGAAGGAAGAATTAAAAATGGACGATTGCGTGTCTGAAACAAGTTGCTGCATTATTGACCTTGAAAAAGATGTCGCTCCATTATTTCTCTCTTATTACAACTATCGAAATTGGGTTTATACAAATGGAAAAATTCTCCCCGAAAAATGCATCATCAGTCGTGTGCATATAGGCGAAAGTGAAAAAATCGGATGCGTTTCAGTTAGAGAACGAAATTCCGAATGTCGAAATCGAACAAGAGTAGATTTCACCGAAAACGACCTAAAAGATCTAAAAGAGCTTCATCCGCCGCGGCACACGTTTCCTAGGGGGAATGTCGGAACAACCGATGACGAATTTCGAAAACTCATCTCAAAATGTCGACTTCCAACTTCTGTCATCAAGGGCCGGTCGGAAATAGTTGAACGGCACCATCTGAAATTGAAGAAATACTAAAACCGATTTCTGAAAAAGAGAACATTTTACCCGTTTTTCCTTTTTCAGATAATAACAAATTGATTTTAACTAAACTTTGTTTTTCGATTGCCGGCACGGTATACTAGAAACGCTCGACCGATTTTCATGAAAGTAAACCGGTAGTATTGGTTCTAAGGTCTGATATTTTGACCTCATAAATCATGTCTTTTTTTTATTCGGGCAAAGACGTCAAATAAGCAAGTTATTTTTTGTACAAGTGCTTTCCCGACGAGACAAATTTGTAAACAGCGCCTACGTTCCCTCCTTAATAACATTTAAAGAAAAGGTCTTATTGATCTGGGATAAAATTGTATCTGCCGCATTTTTTTTACATGAATCATGTCTTTTTACCCGCTTTTTCCTTAAAAAATCATGCCAAATTTTTGATTTAAAAATCAGTTTATTTTTTACCAATTTTCTAACTCTAACAAAGTCGCTGAAGTTAACATTGGTACGTAAACGACCGTTTCGACGATATCAAAAGTTGCCACATAAATACAACGATAACATAATTACGATACCCAAATCACAACGACTTATTGAGACGAAAGAAGGTCACGACATTCCGCCAAGTGACACTCAAATACCGATAACAGAACCTGACCTTCAATCTGAGCCTGACTCGAAAGGTAAGATTCTCAGTTTTTGGAAAAATTGGAAAAAAATGTAACGGCGATTACGACTATGCTATTTTAAAATTCTCAAACACGAAATTTGACCCCTTTTTGGCGAAAATGGGGTCAAATTACAGGTTTCATTATTTTTACTTAAAGTTTGAATGTTCTTAAACTGTGTCAATAATGTGGTCGATTGAGTACCATAACGGCCCATTTTAAGCAGGTCGTAATTTGACCCCACTTTCGCTAAAAAATGGCCAAAAAGGGGTCAAATTTCAAGTTTGAGAATTTTAAAATAGCATAGCGGTGATCGCCGTTAAAATACTACCACTAGACCATATATGCGAAACCTTACCTCATGTAGCGCGGAGACACCGCGTGATCGAAATTACTCGGTTTTTTTTATAATTAAATTAATATTTTGGTAGAAGATAAAAATGATGATTCGATTGTGATTTCTTCTGATTCCGAGGACGATTTTGGAATGGAGGGATGGGAAATTCATCAGTCGCTAAATGATGACTCATCTTTGGCGCGGCGAAATTACACTTTGACGGAAGAAAATATCCAATCAGCGGCCGGAACCAAAGAACGCGCTTTTGAATCTGAAATAGAATTGACTTGGGAAAAAGGAGGCAGCGGACTTGTTTTCTACACCGATCAGGCTTACTGGCGTGCCCGAACTTCCGATGGTGACATTTTTGACGAAGAAGGTTTCACCCAATGGGATCAAGATAATTCTGCTTTTTATGATCCGCATGGTGGCGACAAAGACGCCAAAGATTTCATCGACATGCAGCGACATAGACTACGTCGACGAGGAATTCCCGAAGAAAAATTATCAATTGATTTGATACATAGGACAGTGAACGCAAATATCGATAGGGCCCGCGAAAATAATATTTTATTTATAATTTACACGGGGTGTGCCGTTAACAGGCAGGTTAAAAAATAGGCTACCTGTTCAGGACCTGAACTTTAGGTCCACCCTGTATACAATATATTTAAATTCATAAAGTGTTCATATGCATTTTACTATTGGTAATTTTCGAAAAAAAATCATTAAAAAAAGTTGTTAAAAACGATAATAAGGATAACTTTCGAAAAATGACAATTTAGAAAATTTAGAAACAATTCTAATTTTAGAATTTAGAAAAAAATGACAAGAATTTTCTGAATTAACATTTTTCGAAAGTTATCCTTATTATCGTTTTTAAACAAACTTCTAAATTTTTAGAAAACTGGTGTTTTTTGAAAACTTTTGTTAAATTTAAATTTATCATTATATTTTATTTTTTTTACTGCTAAGCTATTGAATTCTGATATCGCTTTTATCGTTATTACATGAATATTGTGCGTTTACCCTAATATATAGTTTTGGTGGAAAGCATTTGAAAAGTCAGGGTTGGGCCGAAGGTGAAAAACTCGGAGAAAATGGTCTCGAAAGTCCCCTTTGCCCCGAATATCGCCATCCGAAAAATGTCCGGGGGTTAGGATATTATGGTGTGAAAATAAAGGATAAAAAGATTGTATTTCCGAAGCGTAGGCGGCATGATGGTCCAATTCAAATTTCGACAATTTTTGATGAGTTCGACGAGAAAGATGAATTCCAAGAGTTAACCCATAGACGCGCGCCCGATAATATTCTGAAAAGAAGGCATTTTGAAGGGTCTGATGTCGAAATTCAACGGCTAGAGCAACATCCGAAATCAAACGTGCTTAACCCCTCGGCGCTGGAAATTTCAAATTCAAAACCCTCGGTGAAAATTACGCCACGACTGGACTCAAATGTGGACTTTGTTAAGCAACCTTTTGTCCACGGAGGGGTTATAAACTCGTAATGCTGTTCTTCATTAGTTATTACGAAATTTCTGGTCGAAAGTAAAAAAAACTCTGTCTATTTTTTCTGTTAATTTAAGGACATAATATAATATGTGGCATAGATGTACATCAGGTGTCCCAAGAAACGCACTCTCAATTTTAATACAGGGGGTTGGTTGTAAGGTCAATTTTTTGAGGCACTAAGGTCAAGTCAGTTTTTTTTTTGAGTAGCATGCTTTTTTAAAATTATGTCTTTTTTACGTTTTTCTAGTTGTTATAGGCGTTGTTGGTTGTAAGGTCAGCCATTTTTTATCCTGTAAGGTCAAGTCAATTTTTTTCAACACAAATCATGTCTTCTTTCGTTTTTTAAGACATTTTTTTTGTTCAAAATGCATTGAAGGTCAAGTCTGTTTTTTAGAACTGGACCTTATAGCCGACAACTCCTGTAACTCAAGGATGGGTCATAAATTATGACTCATAGTGTCGCGTGTGATCTGAATTTTTAATTTTCTTTAGAAAATATGGATTATGATGATGAACTGCGCGATTCGTGTGCCCGTACCGGCGACATCTTGCAATGTGAGCTTAACGAGCCAGACGAAATTGATGATGATTTTGCCGCCGAAATGGAAACAGAACTCGACAATATTATTCTAAGTGCACAGTCCAGCTGGATGAAAGGTGCTTCGACGACCTTAAATACACAAAAACCGACAACGTCCAATGATACAGAGTTTTATGATAAAGGTAAATAAATATACAGACAGTCTGCTTATAAGGTCTTGAATTGTGACCGTTATAAGGTCAAGTCGGTTATTTTGAGACTAAGTTACAATCAAAAACATGCTTTTAGGGATTTTTTTGTCTTTTACACCTTTTTTAAAATAAAATCATGTCTTTTTGAACTTTTTTGGGAAACTTTTTTTCTGATGGTTATAAGGTCAAGTCAGTTGTTTGAGTCTGACCTGATAACCAGACCCCCTGTAGTTCACGAGAACATTGGACTGCATTAAGGTCAAGTCATTTTTTGGCCTTGACCTTATAACCAGACCCCTTGTATTCCAAACGAAATTATTCCGCATGCGGAATTTATTCCACAAGCTGAATAATAAATCCCTCTCTTTTCAATTTCCAGATTTTAGATTATTTTGACTCATCCGACGACGAAAACGCTGAAGAGTCGAAAAGCGAAAAACATCGAAAACTTTCAAATGACGAACTTTTATATGACCCCGAAGCGGACGATAATGACGCAAAATGGATGGAAAAACAATCTCAACACAAAAAAGCCGACGGTTCGGATGCCGTGTTAAATTGTCCGGCNTGTTTAACCGTTATTTGCGTTGACTGTCAACGCCACGAAAAATATCACACGCAATATCGAGCCATGTTTTACATGAATTGTAAGGTCGATTCGAAAAATGTGCTCAGATACAAACGGAAAAAAGAGAAAAAACGAGGTCGAAAAAAGGAGAAAAAGCGAAAACGCTCGAGGTCAAGGTCAAGATCGAAAAGCTTGGGCCGAGCTTCCGATGCAACAGACGATGACGTTGAAGACTTGTACCATCCAGGTAACTTAAGGGTTAAGAACGCACTTTTTGGGATTGTAAGGTCAGCCATTTGGACCGTTATAAGGTCAAATCAGTCTTTTGCACTAAGGTCAAGTCAGTTTATTTGAGAAGCATGCCTTTTGGGAAAAAATCTTGAAAATCGTGTTTTTTTTTTGCATATTTTTCCCGCACCTTAAGGTCTTATGGTGGAAATTTTTTTTAGATGGTTATAAGGTCAAGTCAGTTTTTTCAAAGTGCATTAAGGTCAAGTAAGTTTTTTAGACCTTGACTTTATAACCCCCCTGTGCAAACTAATTAGTTTGGCCCTTTTTAATGCATTTAAGGTCATATAAGATGGTATTTTTCTTAACACCTTATGACCGACCCCCTTGTAATATATTCTATAAATAAAACATTTCAGTCAAATGTGATGTTTGCGAAACGGAAGTTGGTGTTTTCGACCACGATGAAGTTGTTCATTTCTTTAATGTTGTAGCCTCCCATAAATAAACAAAACAAATAATTTCTGCCTTTTTTATTCCGTTACAAATTTGTTAAAACTTTCCTTATTTTTAATTTCATGGACCATTAACATCTGGGAATATCTCGAGAGTTGAGAAAAAAATCATTATTTAAAAACTTAGCTGATTTAGAACGTGGGAGCAAGTCTGAGTGGGTAATTTTCGAAAAGAAAAATGGAGGAGGTTATAAGGTCAATGGATGAGCTTGATAAGCGTCACACAGCGGAAGCTGCTTATCATGAAGCACTCTTTCAGGCATCGTTTTATCTTCAATCTTTGAAACTGAATTGATATATTATCTTAATCTTAATACGGACGGGGGTCCCAAAACCATGAAACGTAACTAACGGTTTTTATTACCGGTTAAAGTGGAAAATTATCGGTTTCTCGAAGAACAGAAGAGCTTTTTGCGTGGAACTTAGCCAGTTTAGCAAACAAAGGTCGCTTATTTCATTTTTGGGGTCAGTTTTGTAATATGACCCCTATGGGGGTCAAATTGCAATTTTTTTGAAATAGGCTGTGCTCGTACTCATTCGATCCGGTTTTTCACGACGATCACGAATATGCTATTTTAAAATTCTTAAACCTGAAATTTTTACACATGGGTGTAATTTTTTTTCTAATACTTTAACATTGAAGAAAAAATGTTTAAGACGACAATTCAAGATGCGGTTAATAAAAAACGCGCCAAAAAAGAAGTTAAAAAATTGCGCGATGAATTAGCTGAGCGCCACGAAGCGGAAAAAAGTCAATTTTTATTTTCCGAAAATGATCAGATTAGTTTGGAAAAGTTGAGTTTAAGTGATGAAAAGAAGGAAGAACCAGTTGTTGAAGTGGCCAAGGTCACCGAAGTTTCCGAGCCCGGTAAGCACCCTATAGACAATAGGCTATTGTCTTTACTCTATATAAAAAAAAAACTGTAATGGATATGGGTTAAGCCTTAACTTAAGGCTTATAATAAAAACTGCGCCGTTCTGGTTTTAGATCAATTTGGGGCCTCTAACAAAATTTGTAAAAGGCACCATCGTCTTTTTGAGAAAACGTTTTCTCGAAAAAAAGTAATATTAGACAGCCATACTCCGCTCGGTAGACCATTTAAAGATATTTTCCCCGAAAAAGTTTTAAATAAAATACAATTTCGTATTTTATTCAAAAAACGTTTTCTTGCAGTTTTTCCAAGATACGGAATTCTCCAAAAAACCGCGGTACCATTGAAAAAACGGGAATGTAATATTTTTAATGCATTGTCCCTTGCGAGTTAAATTCCTTTCAGTGTCAACACCGGAGCAACCCCAAAAACTGAGCAAAGCCGCTAAACGACGGTTAAAAAAGCAAGATGAACAAAAAGCGGCAGATGACCGCATTAAAGCCGCACTCAAAGAAAGTAGCGATAAATTTATGCGGGGTGAATTAACCCCCAAGGTAGAGGAGGCACAAGCTATCCAGGAAATTGGTCTCACATTTAATTCGTTTCTTAACTGTAAATTAATCTTGCAATAATAAAAAAACGTAATCTAAGAGTTAAAGACGTCCCAGCTCGCACATTTCTATAGAAATAATGTTTTTTTTTTCACTTTTTTTGATAAAATCATTTTTGAACTTTTTTTCCCGATCACTTTAGGGCTTATAGTAAAAAATGTACATTGGGGAATGGTTATAAGGTCAGCCATTTGTTCCGTTATAAGGTCAAGTCAGTTTTTTTCAGTAGCATGCTTTTTTGGAAAAAAATCTTTAAAATCATGTCTTTTTACACTTTTATTCTATAAAATCATGTCTTTTTCAAATTTCCCCCACCACTAAGGTCTTATTGTGGAAAAAAATCAGGTTGGTTATAAGGTCAAGTCAGTTTTTTCAAAGTGCATTAAGGTCACGTCAGTCTTTTAGACCTTGACCTTATAACCAACCCCCCTGTAGTGGTCAATTTTTTTTTTCAGATGGTTTCAAGGTCAAGTCAGTTTTGCAGCCCTTGACCGTATAAGTCAGTTCATAGTTATAACCATAGTTATAACCAACCCCCTGTATACTACTGAGCAGCTCAGTCTGAGCTTCAAAACTGTAAAATCTAATTCTTTTGTTGATTTATTTTGTAATGACAATGATTTTGTACCCTTAAAAGCACACCTAAATATGTCTGTTTTTCAAGTACCATTGTTTTGGCGAACAATAAGTGGTCATTAAATACACTTTCTCAGATCGCCTTTTTGGCCAACTTTACTTTTTTTGTTTTCAATAGACATATTATATGAATAATAACGTGTAAAAATCATATTAAAAAGAAAGTCATGTGAAAACCAAGAGATATAAGAGGCTGTTGAATAAATTAGGGTTAGAAATGAAAGATATTGCGAGTGATGGCGACTGTTTGTATTCTGCGTTGGCCCACCAGCTGGCGCAAGTCGGGGTCACCGGGGGTCACACGGCACGAAGCTTGAGGGTTACGTGCGCCGATTTCATCAGGGCCAATCACGATGTTTATATTCCCTTTCTCGAAACAGATTTAGATACTTACTGCAATACGGTACGCACATCGACTTTAACACTGGTGCAGTTTGTCTAGTTTAAGGTCTTATTGTGGGGGAAAAATCAGATGGTTATAAGGTCAAGTCAGTTTTTACAGTGCATTAAGGTCAAGACAGTTTTTTGGGCTTGATCTTATAACCAGACCCCCCTATATATAAAAATTTGTATCCATCATGTGACATGATTCATGTCTTTTTCGTGAGAATTAATCAAGACACACTTGCATCGGGGTTTATTTAGCGCGTAAGGGTTAATAAAAACGTATTTTTCAGTTGGTAAACGAAAGCGTTTGGGGTGGTAATATTGAACTCATGGCTCTTTCAAGTGCGTTAAAACGTCGAATTCGTGTTCTTCAAAGGGTGGTAGCCGAATTGGTAGAATGTTTTTGCTAAAACCTTATAACCATCTATAACGTAAAACCGTTTTTACTGATGAAATTCATGTTTTTTTTGTTTTGGTTTGGGGCAAAGACCTGAACGGTCATAAGGTGCACTGAGTTTTTAGGACCTATCTTTATAGGCTATAACTTATATAAATTATAGCTAACCCCCCTTACAAGAGGGTGTGGTTGAAAGGTCTGATATTTTGAACATTATAAGGTCAAGTTATTTTTAAAACATAAATCATGCGATTTTCGCTGGCACATTTTTTCTATAGACATCATGTCTTTTTGAACTTTTTTTTTCGGACATTCTAATTTCTTCAATTTGTTTCAAGGTCAGTTTTTATTAAAGTTCATTAAGGTCAAGTCAGTTTTTTTGGTATGACCTTATAGCCACACGCCCTTTAGGTTTTTTGACCTATTTCGGATTCTACCAATTCGACTAGCACCCTAAAAAGTCAAATGCCAAACGAACTTCTTTTTGGAGAGGAGTTTGAGAGTAGTGCTCAATTAACGCTCATTTACTTTCGCCACATGTATTCAACTGGCGAACATTACAACAGTGTACTGTGAACATTCAACGAACCAGTGGATATGGGAGAATGACAAATTAGATGAATGAACAAAAGTCAGGATTTAAAAAAAACGCATGCCAGTTATGAATGTTTATCTGAACAGGGTCGGGTCCAAGATTCCCTCTTGAAAAAAATCTTGTTTATAAAGTTCTTTCTTGTCCTATATTATTGTCAATTTGATACAAAAATCTTCAGTTTATTGCGTAATTCATTTGAAACCTATTTACGAGTAAAAATACATAAAAGTGAACATCTAGAGATTTTTTTGGAAAAAGGGCCCGAAAAAGTGCACATCTACTGGTTTAGTCTCATGAAAATCGGCTGCGCGTTTCTAGTATACCGTGTCAGCATATTTTAAAATGATATTGGCCAATAGGAGCACCCCATTGCAAGAAAAAAGAAGAAAATTGCTCTATTCTAGAAACGTTCAGCCGATTTTCATGAGGCTAAACCTGTAGAGGTACAGTTGTAAAAAAGGTGCACAATGTACAGTTGCACATTGAGAGGCATTTAAAAATTTTCACAAAAAACGCATATCTAAAGAGTGCACATCTTGAGACACCTGACTCTACACCCCCTGTGCAGTTAAGTGGCCGGAATTTTGATCAATAATTTTCCAGGAACCACTATCGTTATATATTAAGCACTGTTATCTTGCCAATATTACGTACAGGGGGGTTGGTTATAAGGTCAGCCATTTGTGCCGTTATAAGGTCAAGTCAGTTTTTTCGGGCACTAAGGTCCAGTCAGTTTTTTTAGTAGCATGCTTTTTGGGAAAAAATCATTAAAATGTCTTTTCTACGTTAATTGGATGAAGACAAAAAAAAATTTCGACCAGATAATTGCGAAGGGGATGTGATTTAAT
Organism: Oikopleura albicans; assembly: GCA_004367875.1. Classification (NCBI taxonomy): domain Eukaryota; kingdom Metazoa; phylum Chordata; class Appendicularia; order Copelata; family Oikopleuridae; genus Oikopleura; species Oikopleura albicans. The sequence continues at coordinate 208,572 of SCLG01000412.1, forward strand.
TTTCCGTAAAAAGCATGTCTTTCTGACAAAAAAAAATGTATAAAATCGCGTCTCGTCGATCTCCAAAACAATTCAGCCTATTCAAACCGCCATTTAGAACCGTTTTATTATTTAGATTAAAAAATGTATGACCGCTAATTTCTCGATATGTTATGAGCGGTTCGAGCGGAAATGACCAAAACAGACAATTACCATTATGGCTTGTTCCAGGGGATCACAAACCCAGACAACGGTTAAGAAGGTTTGTTAATGTTGAAAAATTAAACATTTTGGTATCATAAAATCGGTCTTAATGAGGGTACGGACTGTAAATAATTAAGTTATCAAGAGCCTTCAAATAAGGACCTTCTATTACCAACCATTAGTTATTGATAAACAGCATAATGTTATTGATAAACAACATAAATTCAATTTGATTTTCGACCGTGTTCTCTATTGGTTCGTCTCTTTTGCCTACGCAAAACGTAACCAATGAGTCACCGCGTATCATAGAATGTGTATTACAATCCCCCATCGAAATTAGAAACAAAATTTTGTCTATCATTTAGGTGGGGATAATCTAATTTGTATACAGACTATATAATATAGTCCTTACGCTCAATATGGACGCACTAAATACGGTCGGATTTCTTCCAATACGGACGTTTTTTATGAAAAGAAAATGTCCCCAGAACAGTTGAAAAATGGGCACTTTATGACAATTTCCTCAGTACGGACGCTATTTTCGAGAATAAAAAACGTCCGTATCGGAGGTAAGGACTGTATTTTTTATAATAAAAAGTGCATCAGAATTGTTTCAAAATTCGCTCAAAATGCTTCCTTTTAAATTTTTGTTAATTCTGAAATAATATTCAGCGTTGGACCGGTTGTTGACCTTTCTCGGTCGTCCCAATTGGAAGAATGTCTAAGTCAAAGTCTGCAGAGTTTAACCCGCGTGAGTTCAACCCCTGTGGCGGCGGTGGCACCATTGTCAACCCACACGTCCCACTCACACGGAAATCTCACCAATAACAATCAAAACATAATTATTTCATTACCTGCATCGCCAGCTAGGCTGTCAAAACTGAAAATCGAAATATAAAAGTCCCACTTTTTTCAAGCTATGGAGGTGGTCTGTCTGACGACTAGAGTGTCAACCAACAATACAGAATATCTCAAAATTTCCCCAAAATTTCAAAAATCTGCCCTTTTTGTCAGTGAATCTTGCTCCATCATTTGGTATTTTTTTTCCGCTTTGAAGCCTCCGCAAAACAGCTTGGGATACTCTACTGCAGATCTATTTTGTTGAATGTAATGTTTCACAAAAACTTGTGATTATTGTTTGTACAGCCTAAGTGTAGCTCGCGCTCATTCCATCGACATTGCTGAAAGTGAAACGACCTCACTGCCCGATGAAAATCGTCTCCGAAATGATCTTCACATGCCTCAGCTAATCAACTATGACCCCACACAAGCCCTACGGTGCGTATTTACAGTTTCTTCCATGTTTAAAGCAATGCAGGAAATATATCGCAAAATTTTTCGTAAGAAACGCATCTCGCAGAAAACAGATCTCGTGGAAAACTTATTTCGCAGAAATTCTTCAATATATGTTTTCCGTAAAACAGCGCGATGCCAGGTACATATAGCCTTTAGGACACAGTTGTGTTAGTTTTTGCAGAAAATAGTTTTTATGGCCCTCAAGACTAGGGTGTCCGCGGTTTTGCCTGAAATCAATACCAATCAATAACAAAAATATGTTTTGTTCATTTTGGAATGAGATTTGAAAAACAAAAAAAATTTTCAAAATTTTCGAAAAGGACCCCCCCTGAGAATTTCGAAAAAAAAATTTGTCCTCCAATCAGGGTACCAAATTGAAGCCCGTGATTTACCGAGTTTAGCGATCCATTTTTTTTTTTGAAAATTCAATGACTCAAGAGTCAAGACACATCAAAAAACCCTAAAGGGCAAATGCCCATTTTGAGCCGCTTTGCGAAACTGTTCTGGCATTGGTTATATGCGCCCACTTAGGGAAATTGGGCACCATTTTTCGAAATGATCATGTGATAAATAGTAAACATTTTTTATTGGGACTTTTATTACAGTTTATTACAGTTTATTACAGTTATTATAGTTATCCACGAGATAATTAAATCTGAAAAAACTAAAATTACTCACGCCGTAGTTCCCTTACTTCGAATTTTTTATAGTGATTTGTGAACTCACTTTAATCTAACAAAAGTTTTCTCACTAAGATTATCCGGAAACACAAAAATGAAAAACGAGTTCCTTTGAAAAATGAGCAAAAAATAACAAAGTCGACGTTTTTTTAATCTCATCTTCTCGACCGAGCTCAAGTATTGGAGAAAAAGTTAGATACGGTTGACTGAGCGCTTTGTATTTCAGCTATATTTAACTATTTTCCGTTCAAAGTTGTATTTTACCAAAAAAGAAAATCATTTTTTTTCTTCTTCTTTTCTCAAATACCTTCAACTAATGTGTATTTGTTTATACTAAATTTGATCGGTCAATTCAATATGTTTTTATTACTCTTGTGTAAGCATGGAATTTTAACACAGAAATTAAAAACCGTTTTTGTCTGTCAGACTGGTCATGTTGAGAGTATTGTTTAAAAGATGAGCTTCCAGGGATTCAGGTACAGAGAAAGGAAATAATTAATTATTGTGACACTAAGGTGCTAAATTCTGAGCGCGCGCGACATTTCCGGTT
>SCLG01000412.1:222046-235016 GCA_004367875.1 Oikopleura albicans
TCTAAAACGAGTATTTACTACCGTAAACAACTTTTTGAGACAGGTATCCTGATTGTTGTATACCCAACACAATATAGATATATATTTAAAAATAACAAATTTGTTTTAGAAAAAAATGTGACTTAAGGAAACAGGCATAAAATCGGCGTTAATTTAAATGAGCGTGATCAATCGAGCATCATTTGGTAGTTTGTAAAAAAAGAGAATGAATAATAAAAATGTTCGTTTTTCGTCGGACGATGCTTTCGATGAAAGAACGAAACCACAAAAGTTTCAGTCGCTTCGAGAGCGCTTTTCCATTCGATTTTCAAAGAGAAAAAAGGAAACCCTGGATTAACTTTGCCANTAAAAATTCACAACTTTAGTCTGGGCGGCATGGGAGCTCGAGAGAGAAAATTTTTTTTTTGCACCTCCATGCGACGTGGGGGGCATTTTAGTGAAGCAATTACTTTGATACTTTTCTGGTTTGGTCTGTTAAACATTTCTGATTTCATAGGCTGCGATTGAAAATTAATTGGTGTGGTATTTGAAGAGAAATGAGCTCCTTTCTAAGTCCCATTTTTTTTAGAATTTAGGGTCATCAACGTCCTTAATTTAACTAGCACCTTATTAAACATCTAGCGACTATAGTATACTATCACCAGTTTTGGTGGACCTTTTTTAAGGTTTACCGCCGTGTTCGGTTACCTTATACAGGGGTCAAAGGGAAATCAAATTAAACGATTCTTTTACTCAAGAAATTTAAAATAAAATACAGTCCTTGATTCCATAAGGGGCGCTTCCATATCGTCCGTTTATCCCATAACGGCCGCTTTTTTCCTCCAAAAACGGTCGTTTATTCCATAACGGCCGCTTTTTTTCTCGAAAAACGGCCATTTACCCCATAACGGCCGATTTTTTCGAGAACCGAAAACGGCCGTTATGGAATTAAGGACTGTAACTCATTTTACCTTAAGATATTCTAAAAATTAAAATTATGTGACAAAATTCAAAATAAGGGACAAAATCGATTTTGGTCAACAATAACAAAGCGCCCCTTAATGTGAGACTCCCTGTATAATGTATATTTATTCCATTTTTGAATAACATATTTATGACTTTCGTAGGGAAAAAAAGTGATTTATTGATATGCGTTTTAACAGGAAACGCGTGTATTTTTATGGAGACCACAGTCAATAAACTTTGACTAGAATTTCCGCGGAAAAATATTTGTATAGAATAAAACGCACACCCTGTTTTAAGGGTTGTATTTGCGTTGAAGTTTTTAGCCCAATTGTATTTATTTAGCAACAATTTTTGGACCATTTTTTTTTTGTCGGGCGCATATTGTAGATAATACAATTGATAAGACCATCACGGCGCTTTTTATGTTATTTACTCAGATTTTTTATTGTTTTCTTTATGATCTTAATGGTACGTTTTGGATTTGACATTTTTTGGTTCGTTTTCGCACGTAATTCAGGTTTGACTTTAATTGACATGTGGGATAATTATGACTCATCTTATAGTAGACATGTTGCGCCCTTAAGTTGTACTTTTTTGACACAAAGGATTACTAAGCATGTACTCAGAGCATGTACTACTACGGTATATTTGAATTTTAATACATTTCCCCCAATTTTCTTAATTTTCAATACAAAGGGGTCTGGTTATATGGTCACAAGGTATGACCATTATAAGGTCAAGTCATTTTTTTTTCTTGCAGTAAGGTCAAGTCAATTTTTTCTGAAGCATCTTTTTTGGGAAGATTTCAAAAAATCTTTGAAATCATGTCTTTTTACGCTTTTTTGGATTAGGCCATGACCTTATAACGTAATGTACAGAGGTGTTGGTTAAAAGATCTGACATTGTGACAGCTATAAGGTTAAAGCTATAAGGTTAAGTAACATGTTTGTACTTATATCATATTAGTTTTTTGTAGTTAGGTTAAGTCATTCTTCAACCCTGACCTTATGACCAAGACCCCCTGAAGCTATTGGAGAATAACACCTTGATTCACAGGCTGCGCAGTTACCTTGCGAAAAATTTTCGCCGAAAAACGCTTATCTGGCGTCTTTTCGAGCACCAAGTTCGCAAGATAACTGCGCACCCCGTGTATTTCATGTAAAATGTGCCTCAAACTTTTGTTAGGTTTCTGTAAATTGGTAATTTTATGGTACTAAATCAGTACTACTGATTTCACGGGATAATTTAATTTTTGCCTTGGTTTCGATTTTTTATGTCACAAGTTAACCACCACACTCCCTCCGGTCTTACCTACGGGATCTTAATGATCCTTACGTGTCACTTCGTATTTATTCGCTTTTTTCGTTATTTTTTTTTCTGTTTGAACTTCGCTTCCGTCATAGCTTTTTTTTTGCAATGAGATCGTAAAAAAAATGGAGCCAATTAAGATTTGGAATCCGAAATGTTTTTGATGTCTCATGTCAAATACAGGTACAGAATTACGACCATTGTAAATAACGATTTTAGTACTACTTGTTATTTGAAAAATACGTAGGCACTTAATTCAATTAAGGTTGAATTCCTACAGCAGTTGAATTTTTAAATAATGAAAACATCGGGGTTTTATCCTATGCCAATTATGGGTCGGCTATTTCTTGAGACCTTTTAACGACATAAAGCCTCAAGGATGGGCCTGACCCTACTTGCTGAAAAGTCAAATCTCCGAGATGAAAGCATTTTCTCTGATCATAATAATGACTTTTTGTAATTTTTATTTCTAAAATCATCAATTATTTGTGAGTTTTTTATGCAAATTTTGTTTATTTTAGTATTTTTTTTTTCATAAATTCCAGTTTTAGGTCAAATGACATTATCAAATTTTTCTCGCAATTTTACTTCTACCGTTTTTCGCGAAATATCAAGTGAATGTTTCTCGCGAAACATGCAATTTATATTCCACGAAAAAACGCCAAAAAAGTGAAATTATGCTAAAATATGCCATTGTATATTCCGACAGAAATCTCAATTTCTAGTCTGAATATACAATAGCATATTTACCAACAAAATTGTTTAATGATATTTTTATAATTTCTTTCATTAAGAATCGATAATAAATATTTTGAAATTTGTGTATTTGATTTATGGCTGATACGTTATCAATGATACGGAACACGGGTCACCATTAATCATGTCGGGCTCCCTTAATGTGTAAATGGTATTATTACTTGACGTTTACGCATCAATTAATTTGATCAAATCAGTACATGTATTTATTTATAATCTAAAGTCTATCGATTTGTCCTATTTTTTACGTAAATTTGTCTCATAAATGTGTTCCTTTATATAAATTCGGTAGTTTTTCATTTCACGGATTGAAGACTCGGAAAATCAGTCGGCCTTTGATCAATCAGTCTGTCTTCAAAAATTTTCACACATAATTTAACTTGCGACTAATTAGTATGTCATTTACGACGGGCTCTGGGCAAATTCCTTTCTGACAAAATTAACGCTTTGACCTGCGCCTGGATACCCCATCCATCCATTTGAGTTTTTAACGAGCGTAATTTGAAAGACCAATACATGGGTAAATCGTCTGGAATAAAGGGTTATTTTTTGAGAAAAAGACTGACAATTGACACAGTATGAATTGATAATTTTAATACACAGGATGCGCCTTTAACCGGCCAAAAACCCGTTACCCGGTCAGTGTTTGAAAAATTTTAGTGGCCGGTTAACGGTCGGATATTTTTTCGAAATTTTTTTGTCTTTTACGACTGTTTTTAACTTAAAATTTAAACAGTTTTTGGTTAGAAACAGTCCTAAATGACTCTATTTCGTTCAATTTTCATACCAAAATTCATAATTTTGTGCTTTTTTGGTATATAATTTTGACATCAGCGACCATTAGTTGCAGCTATTATATTTTTCTCGACAAATGCGACCCTTGTTGGGCGCAAGTGATCCTTAATTAACGGGCCTTTAATTTTGATGGAAAATAAACCAATATCATAATGACTCATTATTAATGGGCTATATTCAAATTGACACAGTATTATGGTCGAACGTCAAAATCGTTTTATGTCCAGTTTATTTGGGCAAAGGGCTCTTTTCCATGCCATTAATTCAACATTCATTAACTTCTGTTGTAATAAACCTTTATTGCTAACGCAAAATTTTCATAAATTAAAGCTTTATTGCATTTGTCAGTTTTTTCATTAATAGGTTTTTTTCCGTGACCTATTTTGACCTCCATTGACCTTATAATTCAAAACGAAAAATATCAGAGACGATATCAATAATTCCAGGAAATATGAAAACATAACAAAATTTGCAACAACGAAAAAGATTTTTAAACTCAAGAAGGGATTTGATTTTTAAAATCTTTTTCGTTGTTGCAAATTTTGTTATGTTTTCATATTTCCTGGAATTATTGATATCGTCTCTGATATTTTTCGTTTTGTATTATAAGGTCAATGGAGGTCAAAATAGGTCATCATTTAATTTTGTTTGTATAAGGTGGGTATTTTGAATTTTTTAATGCATTTTTACATACTGCTGAAGGTCATTTAAGTTCATATGTTTGGATTCAAAGGTCAAATGCTAACCTCGAGGTCGTTAATTACTGCTTTGTGCATTGGTCGTAGTTCGTGGGATTACAGCGGACTTGGCTTACATTAATGTATTTAAATGCTATTCAACTATATCTATGAATATTTTCTATATTCTATTTTCGAGGTTAATCTCAATTTTAGACCAATCTTAAAACTAATCTGGCATGAATAGTTTCTATCTTTGTTAGGCGATGAATTCTATTTTCCGAGGGTTTATGAGATTGTCTGGAAAAACTTTCACTTTTGGCGCCGTCGAGTCGGCAAAGCCGTGTCTAATAATTCCGAAGTTATCGTTCAACGGAATTATTAGACACGACTTAGCCGACTCGGTGGTGCTAAATGTGAAGGTTTCAGAAGAAAACCGATCCTTATTTGGCGATCACTGAGGTTAAAATGTTTATATAATATTTAGATTCCGGTCCATTTTCTGGTTTCATAGAAATTCTCATGCGGCAAGAGTCGTATAGAAGATGACGTATCTTAGACTAATTAATATAGACGACAAATTTGAAATAATGACCTAACAATCACCTGACTCACAAACAATGGATGATTTTTGCAATTTTGCCAAAATTTAAATGACAATAAAATCGAAGACCGAAATTAATTTTATTTGAAATTTGTACCTTTTTGCTTCGCTGGTCTTTTTTGCTTTGTATAGTGATGATATCAGAGAAATGATTTTAGATAATTATTTGGTACCTTCAATTGATGACTGACTCAATGGTAATTTGAACTTAAACTTTTTTTTCATTAATTATTGAAAGAAGTGTATACCGTATATACAGTATACGTAATATTCGCTTGAGGAAATTGGTTTGCCAGTCAAATATCGGTTAATTGACACCTCATCGGCACAGTTGAAAACTATTTTTTCTAAAAAGAATTAAATGCCATTTAATTGGCACTTCTTGAAGTCTTCTTCATGCAGTTTTTTATGAAATTGGGAAAGCTGGTCTTAGTTATAAGGTGTTGCTATAACGCTTTATAAAAAGTCTATTTTCACTTTTAATACGAACTTATCTATACATGTATACACAATAATATTGTGACGAATCTTATCTTTATTTTCCATATGGTTGGTCTTTTCAGACAATATTTATAGGTAACTTTAATCGCAAAAAAAAATTAACTCCTATTTACCAGTCAAGCCGAATCGGGCCAGTTTTCATCAAAAATTCTAAAACTGTTAATTAAAAATCTAATCATGTTTTTTCTATTTGTAAAATGGAGTTTTTTTTTTGCTATATGTAATTTTCAGAAGTTAATGTCTAAATAGACCTAATATACAAGGGATAACAAGTCAAATAGTGACGACTTTCTCAATATAGAAAGAATTTTCATTTTTTGATTGAATATATGTAATTTCTAACCTACGCGTTTTGGTTCCCACTTCCTCCACAGGCAAATCATGGAAATTCTCACTATTTTGAGAAAGTCGTCACTATTTGAATTGGTATCCCTTGTAGGTAAAAGTAATCTGAGACTCATTACCAGAATATTATTTATCGAATGAAGGATCAAAATTTGTTAATTGTCGATTAATACGCGTTTTAACTTCTGACAAACCAAAACGTCCTGGCTAGTCAGAAGATTGAGTACAGTGTGACATTCTGTCAATTTCTTACAATTTGATTCTAAACAAATGTTTAATCGGTAAATCTGTATCATTTTAGACATAACGTTTAAACTTGACAGGAACATTTATTAGCTCAAGAGTTTCACAAAAGACTTTTATTTTATTATATTCTATGACAAAAGTAAAGTCCAAAAATAGCTGAAAATGAAATGATATTTTTTTACGTAAATCGGTATTTTTTCTAAATTTATCGTTTAAAATGTAAAATTGATTGTTTTCCAAAAAACTGAAATACGACGATAAACATACGGATCAGGGTTCAGAATTTTTCAATAAATCTTTAAATCACGTAGTTTTTTATGTACATATGATATTTATGTACATATGATAATTTTATTCTATATGTAAGATATGTAACATATCTTACATATAGAATAAAATTTTCGAAGCCTACTCGTAACATTTTCACATAGGTGGTTTTTATTTTAAGGGAACCCAAAACGGGCGGCATCTGGCGGCCGGTAAGTAAGTGATACTGGACTGATTTTTTTTTCTACTGATACAAAATTAAATTGCGCGTGGAACTGTCGGAAAACATTTCGAATTTTCAAACCGGAATACCGGAAATGGTTTTCCAAAGTGTCAACATGCAAATAAACGTAACATGTGGTTAATTTTGAATTCATCATGTAGGAGTCATTTCCTAATTTTTTTACATTTATTATCACTATAATACTTAAGCTTATAATTTATGACTATTTTGGCAATAAATATTGCGTATTATGGCTTTCAAAAACGTAAAACGTGTTCACATAATGTGTTTCACAAGTGATTTTGACCGGATGTTTCCGGTACATCCGGTTTGAAAATCGGAAATGTTTTCCGACAGTTCCACGCGCAATTTAATTTTGTATCAGTAGAAAAAAAATCAGTCCAGTATCACTCACTAACCGGCCGCCAGATGCCGCCCCGTTTTTGGTTCCCTTAAAATAAAAACCACCATATTCAAAAGCGTTATGAGTTGTGTATTTTTTCCAGTTCGGTGCCTTTTTGAGCCCTTTTCTCGTTCATTTTGCCAAAAACTGTTACGATAATCGTTACGGTAATCCAATTTGGAATATTTTGTTTCGATTTTCATTTCCTATATTTCTTATATATTTCCTATTTCCATATATATTAAAATCTAATATAATTTTGCATCAAAGAATGATTTTTTTTTCTTTATTAAAATAAAATTATTTTTGGTCGCCTTGTTTATTGAGAATATATTGGGCAAAGTTAATCCAGGTCATTAGGATTTTAATAGCTCGTTTTCGGGGTCGCATTCGAGGAGTTCATTCATTGATCGAATTCGGTCGAGTCTTGCCAAGCGGCCACGGTTGCATCAAGAGCACCCCTCTATGCCCAAAAATCAAATTAAAATAAATCCAAATCAACACACAGTCAACAACCAGCACAATGTCGTTGTTCGAAAAATTAGTGGACCAGAGAAAACGGATCAATTTAGTATTCATTATTCATTTTGTAAGTTTACTCCTATAAAAAAATCTATTGTCGATTTTATTCCCCTGATATGATGACCCTTGTTAAAAAAGGGTAATTATGGCGGTCAGATCAAAACGTATTCTACGCCCTATTTTATGTAAGCTTTTGGAATACCGTACGAGTCATCATTTTTTCGAGCAAATAAAATATTCAAACCCCCTGCGCAGTTATCTGGTCGAAATTACCACTTGTTCTTATATCTGGCCGTAATTTTGAACAATAAATTTTCAGGAACCCCAAATTTATATGTAATGAATTGGCAATTATCTGACGAATATTGGGAAAATGACGGACAGATAACTACGCAGGGAGTGTATTGATCTATTGGGACTATAGGCTATAGTCTGTAGGTTACCGTATAAATTTTATACACGACATGCGCGCCGTCGACAGGTCACCCATTACCGGGTCGAAATTTAGACTAAAAATTTTCCGGCCACCCCACCTACACACTGCGCCGCGGTGTTATCGGGTCAAAATTTTTCCTTAAAATGACCCGATAACGGCACAGGTGGTGTATAGTCCGTAGATAACGAACCACGCTCATATTTTGAGACTGTAAACCGTTTTTGCACAACCGGCCCTTATTAAGTAGTCCTTGTATATAAGTTTAAGCACTCCATAATATGTCCAATAAAGTAAAACTTTAATGATATTTTTTGAATAAATTTTAGTAATGTATGAATCACAAATGTTTGATTTTTTTTCTGGATTTAATTTTATAATTACTATTTGCAAAAGTAGTAATTTTGAACTTGAAATTGGGAAAATCTCATTGGATAATTCTATTTGACTAAGGTAATCCGAATGGCCAAGTGTTTTGCTTACATATCAATTTATTTTCTCGTGCAAAAAAAAATGTTTGTTCTAAATATTTCCGAAATATGACTTTTTTGTCTTTTATTTTTCTGATACGTTCAAATTGATCAGTTTTGTGGACAGAGAATAATGCAGCGTGCCGATGGTTCGCTTGTCCGGGTTGTCCCGACTCCGGTGGGAAATGGGGAAATCGGAAAGTCGGGGAATGGGCGTCTTCCAAGTGATAGCACTATTGCAAGGTACTCAGCATTAGCCAGATCATCCTCAGCTAAGGTCCCGACCGCCTCCACACGCCATGTTGATTTTAAGGCAAGTTTGGAAACAAACAAATATAGCACATATAATAACAATATCATACGGGGCTGTATTTAAAGTCTTCGAATTCGCGGATCAGCCCTTGTAGTAAAATTCATTACTCGTGTTAAATATTATACAAAAATTTTCTGAAATTCATGAAAAATCCCCAGATCTGTAAAAAACATAAGTGATGGTTAAGTACGCACGGCTGACCGTGATTGCTGAAAATTAGCGGTTCTCGAACTGGCGGTTAACTGCGCACCGTGCATATTAGAAATTTCATGAAATTAGTTGTCCTGGAGATAATTTTTTTGGTGGGAATGAAATTTTTTTCAATGCGGTTTTTCGAAGAAACACTGTATCGTCCTGATTTTAAAACGCGAAAAAAAAATTAGCGGAAATACATATTTCTCCTTAAGTGCCGCACTTAAGAGGGGGAGGACTCTAATACAAAAATATTTTAAAAGAAGGAAATCACTTTACGGTGATTTGCCTTTCGGTGATTGGCCAAGCGCGCTCAAAAAAGACCAATGACAGGCCATATAGGCCTCAGACGCGCTGTCAAGCAACGTTACCAAAAAGTGGTAACGTTATTTATTTTTTTCGCGTTTGAAAATCACTGCGATAGAAAGAAAATTTTTTTTGAAAAAATGCAGTTCTGTTTTTCCCATGTCTATTGTCTTTTTGGCACTTTAATTCGCCATTCTCAATATGTGGCATGCACCAGGTCTTCAGAGGTTAAGGTCATTTCGTCATATGAATAATTTGCAACCTTGCATACAGGGCACTTCGCAGTACAAAAAACGCTTATCATTCCGGGTGACATTTAAAAATAGATCAAAAAGTTGCAACCGTGACCTAAAGAAAATGGCGAATATAGGGGACGAGGGTGTAGATTCGTTATCGGGCTATGATGCCAGCGGAAGCGAGGTGTCGAGTTTAGCCCGAGACGGCACCCGGCAAGGCTCCCGAAGACGCTGGTTTGGTCACTACGATACACAGTCCACCGCTTTTGAGTTCGTCAACCTACCTAAATTGCTGCAAAAAAATTCCCGACGAAGGCTCGTTTTCATTTTAAACCTACGCAAATTGACGCAATTCTGACGGGCGGATCATATACACAGACTGCGCCACAAAAAATCCCCAGAAAGTGGCGGGTTATCCATAAAGTGGCCGCTTAATGACGCACCCTGTGTACAAATATACTTTGCAACCTATACAGTGGCGTTATGCATTTTATAAAAACTGGGTCGTACTGTCTTTTTATTGTGATTTTTTTTTCCGTTTTTTCCGTGTTGCTTTAAAAATGTATAAATTGGTTAAAAATATTTTTTTAAACACAGTCCTTACTCATTTATCGGACGATTGTTCCTTTTTTGGACGCTTTTTCGGCCAGAATGGGGCCATTCTACTAGAAAATGGTCCTTTTTGTGACGATGCTCCTTTTTCGGACGCTATTTTCGAGAACCGAAAACGTCCGATTAATGAGTAGGGACTGTAACTATATTTTGTAAAAATATTATGTTACTTTAATCATTTTTGGCACATATTTAAAACAAAAAAAATCTACTTTTTTAAATTAAAGTGAGTTTAATATGAAAACGGCCTTAGTGTGATCGCTAGTGGCGCCAGTGCGGCTGTTTTCAATTCGGCCCTGGAATCCGAGGTCGGTTCCGAAGATGAGTTAAAACGGCTTCAAAATACGATTACGGCGGATCATGGGGACGGGCGAAGCAATTGTTTGGTACAATCCTGTCCCCAATTTCGCAATGAAATCGGCGGCGAAGAAACGTACCAGTTGACCTCAGTGCGACCTGAAGTGACCCCAATAAGAAGTTCACATAAGCCGGTTGTCGATGGCGGCAAAGCTGCGGCACTCATGGAAGATGTCCAAAAACCGCAAATTGGATTTTTAATTGAATGTCCAAACAATGGACAGCAATATTATAGAAAATATTTTTCAGAAACAGATCACAGGATTGGATAACAAAAAGAAAACCGAAATTAAAATAAATAAATTTAATTGATAAAATAGTTATAGACACTGCTCTTTGATATGAAAAGTTACAGGGGGTTGGTTATTAGGGCAGCCATTTGTGCCGTTCTTTTAGCCATTAAGGTCAAGTCAGTTTTTTTGCACCAAGGTCAAGTCATTTTTTGCACTTAGGTCAAGTCATTTTTTGCACTTAGGTCAAGTCAGTTTTTGCACTTAGGTCAAGTCAGTTTTTTTGCACTAAGGTCAAGTCATTTTTTTGCACTTAAGTCAAGTCAGTTTTTTTTTTTTGCACTAAAGTCAAGTCATTTTTTGCACTAAGGTCAAGTAATTTTTCGTACTTAAGTCAAGTCAGTTTTTTTTTGCACTAAGGTCAAGTCAGTTTTTTGCACTAAGGTCAAGTCAGTTTTTTGCACTAAGGTCAAGTCAGTTTTTTGCACTTAAGTCAAGTCAGCTTTTTGAAGATAAATCATGTCTTTTTCATTTTTTTTTTGGGTGAAGACCTGTTTTTAAATTGTACCTTTTCGGTGTATTTTTTCATCTTGATACATCACATGTTTTCTTTAAATTTTCAAAACTTTACACGATTTTTATCCAGTTAAAGCAATTATATTTGTGAAGATGATCGTTATGGGCCAGTTTGTGTTTCGGTTAAACGTGAAAAGCGCGACGAACGTGGCCGAAAAGAGAAAGTTATTTATATTTACCGCATTATTATACGCACTGCCAGTTTATGCGTTTTAAGAGGTTCTGTACTTGAAGAGCTTATTCCCATTGGTCGCCATTCCAACAGTGTTTCTCAGGAACCGAACATAATAAAGTCAATTGGCCATTAGAAATTTATCTTGGCCTTTTAGACACATTTTCCTCGAATGTATTTGTCCTAACTAAACAAGTGCCTGTTTTTCAATAATATCTGTAATAAACTACAGTTATTAATACAATATAAATAATGTTGAATTGCCAATCCAACCCTTATTATGCCACATGATACTTACAGGGAGGTAACCAAATAAGGGCCCCTCAAATAGGGGTCGGTTTCGCCAAATAAGGATCGGTTGCGCCAAATAAGGGTCGTTTTTTCCCGAGAAAAATGTTATTGCGCCACATAAGGGTCGCTGATTTTAATTGATTCCTACGGATATTTTTCCCTATTTTCTTGTCCGCTTATCGACATAATTTATTCAAATTGTTTTTAAACTTTAATTTAATAATTAAAATTAATAAAATAAAAAATAAAAGGCAAAAAACATATTTTCATACAGTATAACTGATACTGTATCAGCAATAAAATGTGCTTATCCCGGGTTCGCCAAATAAGGGTCGGGTCGCCATATAAGGGTCGGTTTTTCAAAACACGAAACCGACCCCTATTTGGCGACCCCATTTATATGAAAATAATAAGATACGTCCCCGTTAAATGGGCACCGGGGTTTTTCGGAGAACACGTTTTTATCCGAAAATTTCTTCGGAGAACGTTTTCTTGGAAAAACCACGGTGTGGCAAAAGCATCCAATAGTGAACAATTATGAGCGGTATTAAAAGCGTGACTGTTTGATGCATCTTTTGCCTGAACTTGACCTGAGTCAATTACGTCGAACGGATGAAGAAACAAAGGACCTGCTTCTCAAACTCGACGAAAAAGCGGAGCAGATTCACCTCAAGGTCGGCGTGCTCCTGTGTAAATCGGGGCAATCCACCGAGGAGGAAATGTACAACAATGAACACTCATCCGANAGAAAATAGAGTTTTTGTCAGAAATGAATTTTTTGCATTTGGTTCACTATTAGTTACTTAAAGTGAACTATATGGTTTACGGTATACCGTATAGTCTATAGTATAGACTCTATACGTATTACGCATATACTACGCTAAACTAAAATATTGATGTTTATTTGTAAGCAAATCGACCGTACCGTCCGTAATTTTTACCGTAGTTTTAACGAAAAGGGAGCTCTTTCGGACTCGTTTGCTAAGCAAGATGGGTATTTCCCTCTTAACCCTCTTAAGTTAAGTCCGAACGGCCTCTGGAGCCATAAAATCAGCTATGTGACCCCGTAGGAGTTAAGGGCCAAAATTTGGTGAACCAACTAAATTGACTACGACGAAAATTTTAATGATGATAACGAACCTCAATTGGAGCCCCTGCCCCCTTATCTTGCCAAGAAATGTGTGCAAATA
>SCLG01000413.1:0-20669 GCA_004367875.1 Oikopleura albicans
GTTGACGCCCACGCATTTTTTTATCATTACGTAAAACGAAAACAAAAAGCGTAGGCGGGCTCAAAATAGAGAAACACTTCCAGTTACGTACACCACGTTTAGCATAATGCTAATATAATTTATGAATTTCTTATCGTTTTGGACACTTCATTTCTAAACTCAAATCTCATTTCTTCAAGTCTACTTGTGTTGACAGAAAGCAATAAATTCGCGTTCTTGTTCTCCAGATTTGCATAACATTACGTTTTAATAATAATATTGTTTCTTCTCGGGCGCGTTAATTCATTAAACAACGTTTTCACGAGTGTCAGCTTAGCTGGTTTTCCCATTTATGCCAGAAGCACGCTCGTGGGTAACTTTGATACGATTTTGGGTCGCTATTTTGGCTTAACTTGCGCGCTTTCANCCTTAAATCAGAAAATGATGGAAAGTATTAAGAAAGAATTCGTTATATATATAATCAAACCAGTCCGGCGTACACCTACTTTTACATGTTACATTACATGTGTACATTCAAATGACGATTAAAAATGGGAAACTACCATATCCCCACGAGAGAGTTTGTCAGTCATTTTCAACGTACAGGGGGGTCGCCAAATAAGGGCCCCTCAAATAAGGGTCGCTATCGCCAAATAAGGGTCGAAGTCGCAAAATAAGGGTCGCTTTTTTTCGGAAAAAAAAATTATTGCGCCAAATAAGGGTCGGTTGGACCTCAAATACGGGTCGGTTTTTGGAAAAATCTCAAATACGGGTCGCTTTTTTTCAGTAAAAAAAATTTTGCGCCAAATAAGGGTCGGAAATTTGAAAAATGACAACATTTTTCTCAATGATTTCACTGATCATAAGCAACAAATCTGTGAAGTTTTTCGGAGTTTTCAAATATGGTTAATATTTTTTTCTTTTATAATTAAAACAAAACAGATGACCATAATTTTATTTTATTTTACTACCCCTACGCATTTATACGGCAACTTTTTACCCAAAAATGCTTTACGATTGAACCTACTGTACGCTTTGCGCTGTTATCTGACAGACCACGAAGTTATGGGCCATAAGTTATTGCATCTCGCGGAACAAGTTTATTTGTGAAAAAGTTTTTTGCGGAATTCCCGTCAGAACGAAGCAGTGATAAGTAGCTTCCGAATGAATATTCGGCGAACAAGTTTTGTTTTTCCACGAACGAAGTTTTGTTTTGTTTTTCGTGTTTTTTCGACGAAAACTTTTTCTACGAGATGCCGCGGAGCCCGTACTTATCTGGTACTAGCCTAGTACTACTAGGCCCTCCGTTATAAGTCGTGACCTTTCGTAATGAAATAAAAAAAGACTTTTCTTCTGAACATCGGCTTTTCAATTTGAAAAATTACAGGGGGTCTTGTTATAAGGCTCGAAAAAAATGACTTGACCNTTTGTATCGTATTGTTTGTCGACGTTTATTGTCGATATAACCTCATTTCAACAGGTTTTTTAAACTCCTTAATCTCTTTTTCGCGAGGCGTAGTTCTTTATCGGATTCAGTCACCAAATATGAAAAGAAAAAGACTTCATAAAAAGCAATGTTTTATTTGTTGTAATCGGCAGTCATCCTCGCGGATGCACACGGAAGAATAATGTTGGTACTAATTTTTTTGCTTTCGGTAACACGCATGAGCGGTTACAAGTTGCGCCGCAATACGCGGAAAACAAATCAATCAAAATCACTACAGTCGACCGCTGCGTTTGCTCGGTGGGGTACTGGGCGACTGCTTCAAGCCTGAAATGAGTAATTCTTCATCAAACCTGCCCCCTTCAATTTCAGCAATAATTTGATTTAGCATGGATTTACGTCCCTTGTGCAATTTTTGGTAGCGATATCGCAAATGGGTATATATGTTATTACCAACCCGATTGTACCCAATCAGATCGCCGCTAGCCAAATTTATCAATGTTAGTAGACTGATTGCTGCAAATAACATTTTTAAAAATTAAAATTCACAAAAAAATTGTAAAATATACTTTGATGTACAATATATCTAAAAGTTTAAAAATGTAATCCAAAGTTGGATTGTGTGTGTTTTTTGTGAAAAAACCGATCATTTTGAACAATTTTGTTACAATTTTGTTACGTGACATTACTTCATGTTTTAATGTTTAAAAGGTTTTAAAGGTTAAATTTAATGTTTTAAAGGTAATGATTAATGATTTCAATTTTTTTGAATACTTGACATACAATTTATTTTGTCCAATTGTTTATAATATGGTACATGCTTTTAGCGCAACAAAAATTTTATTACAAAAATTGATGTAAATATTTTTTTCACATAGTTTCATCTTATATAAATCTTACAAAATTATTTCTTCACCGGTTACCCCTTATCTGGAATCGAATATTTTAGCTCTCTACAGTATGAGTCACACCTTGTAAAGTCTGAGGTGAAATAACGTGCTGCTCGCTTTTTCAAATTTTGCATTCTAATCAGCCAAAAAATACTGTATGTACATAATAATATAATAACTTCCGTTATTTTAACACTTTTTCGGATTTGATTACATTCGATTTTAAATTATTCAACAAAACGCCCTACCCCATTATGTTAACATTTGTTGATGTTTGATGGTGTTAACATAAGGGGTTATGTAGTGTATTTGGCAAACTCACAAAAAAAAAGTTGAAACAGTATACAGCTGGAAACGAGTTGACACTTTCGTTTCCGATTTTCTTTCATAAATTGTCAAATCGTTCAAACTGTCACTTCGTTCCGTCACTTTTGCCCATCTTTGAATTGTTGCGAATTATTGTGATTTTTTTATTTACACACATTTTCCCCTTACGGGTTCCCAAAAACTCCTTCCCCGGGGCCCCCTGAGAGTTAACATCAATAATATCCTAATAATGTCTTACCAATTTTTCCCGACAAATTGGTTTGTGTAACTGACGTTCTTTTGTCGCAAGTTCCCAGACTAACTTATTTTAACTACATTTAATAATATTTGAATTTGGTTATTAAAATTGTTTGTTAAAATACTTACCGTGTATTAATGATTTCATTCAAGCTCATTTTTATGAAAAGTTTAGTGTTTATAACTGGTACAATTCAGTTTCTATTTTGACTACCCAAATGGCAATCTCAATTTAAAATAATATGGTTATATATTAGATATACGAACAAAAATATTTTATTAATTTTTTTTATGAAAACTTTGGAAATATCTCCTAGTATTTTAAGTGTCTTTTAAACGATTCGGGTATGGTGATTTTATTGTCGCTCGCAAAGAAAATATATTATACCTGGTAAGATGACAAAATATGAAAACAATTGCATTATTTCTCATGAATAGCATTGTATGGAATTTTTTATGTCGTAACTAGGGTGTCCGCGGTTAAAATCGGGTCGCGTACCAGATTCGGAATCATTTACTGGGCTAAAAATTTCATTACGAAAAATTCCTAACTTTAACTCTTACGGGTCAAAATGGGCAAAAACGACGTTTTTTTAGAAAAAAATCAATTTTCTAGAAATTTAGGGCTCGGACCTCCCCATTTTTTTTTCAAATCAAATGAAAAAATGAACCAAAATGAACAAAACGTATAATCTGAATTTTTGTTTTTTCTGGTATTGATTTTAGCTCAAACCGCGGACACCCTAGTGGTTACCAGAACTTTTTATTTTGCGTTTTTTTTTTAATTTTACTTTCCGCCTACACACTGGGCAGTTAAGTAAGAGTTTTCTGAGAATCCCTCTGCAACTTAACTGCGTATAGCGTACCGTATAGTAGTAGAAAAATAGGCCAACAAAATTGTGTACTATTCTTGAACCCCCAATATAAAAAAATAATTATAATTTAGAGGTTTTATAATAATAAAAATTAAAAGTGGCCAAAATAAATAGATCATTGATTGAAGCCATTCGGAGGTTGAACCGTAAAATTTGATTTAATAACGCATTTAATTTATTTTGCTCAAAATACATTAGTTTCAAAATTTCTTTAGTAAAATATTGTTTACGATAAACACTGATCAGTAAAATTATGTTTAAATCGAATTGAGTATCGCTGGAAAGTTTTGTTTTACTTAACCTTAGAGAGTGAGTTAAATTTCGCGTACAGAGGGGTCGCCAAGTAAGGGCCTGCCAAGTACGGGACAGTTTCTCAAGTAAGGGCCGGGGTCGCCAAGAAAGGGACGGTTTTTTTTCGAAAAAAAATTTTTGACGTCAAGTAAGGGATAATTGTTGTAAAGTAAGGGATGGTTTTTTCAAAAAAATGAACGAGTCGCCATTTATTTTTATAATGAAGCTTTAGCACAAAAATTAAATAAAAACACCTAAAAATTTGAAGCATCTGATTGGTAGACTATGGACCAGACTATCAGGCAAAAAAACTCTGGGTGCGCCAAGTAGGGGCCAGGCGCCAAGTAAGGGACGCTTTTTCAAAACAGGAAACCGTTCCTTACTTGGCGACCCTTCTGTAACATATGGGCCATATGATATGGCATATAAAAAAAATCGAACAATTTATTATTCTGAATAATACTGACAGTATTATCAAGTTATTAAACCTAAATACGGCCGTTATCTAGTAGCTTGGTACCTAGTTTACCTGTTTTTCAAATACACTCAAGTTTTCCAAAAAAACCCAAACATACTCAACTCTTCCGAAAAACTCAAATACACCCGAGTTTTCAGAGAAAATTAGATTTTCTTTGATATAAACTGAAATACACACGAGTTTTCCGAGAAACTCAAATACATTCGAGTTTTCAGAGTAACTCAAATACATCCGAGTTTTCAGAGAAACTCATATACACCCAACTTTTGCGGGAAACTCAAATACATCCGAGTATTTCGAGAAATTCAAATACATCCGAGTTTTTCGAGAAACTCAAATATACCCGAGTTTCTCGTAAAACTCAAATACACCCGCATTGACCCCTTGTTAAAATTCAGGCTATATTAAGGAACTAACCAACCGGAATTTGACGATATAGGCTTTGTGCCATAGCATATTTGTAGCCAATTTTTTTGATCAGCAAAATTTTGATAGGCTCCAGCGTGTGACTTTTCAGCACCACAAAGGTTGAACATCAAGTCCGAAAAATAGAACATCACATGTTTATAGTTTATTTAAATCATTATAGTCTATAGACATTTAGAAGACTACCTTATATATTATTTAGTTTCAATTATGTCAGATTTTATTCCAGACCGCCAAATCTATTGCGTTCTCGACTTTAAGTCTGAAACTGACAACTTAAAAGGCAATACCGGCGGCAAAGTTATGTGAATGCTATATGCACACGGGTTGCAAACCACCTAGTAGTACCTATATGCCGTATCATGTAGTTCCTATTGAGAGGTACATATTATTTCAGAACGCACTTTTTAACACGAATTTTGTTAAGAGGAAAATGTTTTAACACTGTTTTTTTAACACGAAAATGTTTTAGTACAATTTTTAACACGAAAATGTTTTAGTACAATTTTTAACACGAAAATAGTTTAACACAATTTTGTAACACAAAAAAATTTGAGACCGAAATTTTTAACACGAAAATGTTTTAGTACAATTTTTAACACGAAAATAGTTTAACACAATTTTTTAACACGAAAATAGTTTAACACAATTTTTTAACACAAAAAAAATTTGAGACCGAAATTTTTAACTCAAAACTTTTTAACATAAAATTTTTTTAACACATTTTTTAACACGAAAATGTTTTAGTACAATTTTTAACACGAAAATAGTTTAACACAATTTTTTAACACAAAAAAATTTGAGACCGAAATTTTTAACTCAAAACTTTTTAACATAAAATTTTTTTAACACATAAAACGCTTTAGTGGATTTATTTTTTCAAAAGGAATTTTTTTTTGATTTATTTTTTTTTAAGAAATTTTTAAACACAGATTTTTTCATTTCTAATTTACTTTTTAACACGGTTTAATAAAAAATGTGTTAAAAAATTAACTAATATTTTACCAATTTTTTTTCTATCAGTTTTTTTGATTTTTATAAAATTACCAGAGGTCACCAAGTGTTCCGAGAACGTGACAGTTGAAGGGAGAACGTGAAAATCGGGCGAAAACAGTTTTTGGCAAGTGAAAGTGTCACGTTCGCAAATCTACAACTGTAGATTATTGAATCCCAATAACTAAAAATATAGAGATTATGAGAATAAGAAATAAAAATAGTTTGAAGCTCATTTTACCTTAGTTGATAACGCTAATACACCAGGTGCGCCGTTATGTTTCACCCCGTTGTCTTACAAATTTTCCCGTTCGTCCCGTTATGTTACAATTTTAAACCAAAAAAAATTTCTGGCGTTTTTGCCTACGTACTACGCCTTTATGTTACAATTTTACGTTATGTAACAATTAATAAAAAAAAACGCGTATTTCGCAATACTTTTGAGTTACGTAATCACTATTTTCCGTAATGTTACAATTTGTTCAAAAATTACACGTATTGCGCAATATATTCCCCCTTCTTACTCTTATATTACATTTTTTTAATTTTTTTGGCGTTTCCCAACGAAATTGCCCACGCACTGCACTGTTATGTTACAATTTTCCGTTATGTTACCCTTTTTTTTATTTGTTTTTGTAACATAACGACGCACCTGGTGTATTTTAAGATCCTAAAAAATCTATCATAGGTAAGCTCGAATTAACGTAAATGTTAAATAAGGCTAGAATGGAAATTAAAAGTTTAACCCAAAACAACTTTAGAGCGTGCAGGCTATACGATATTATAAAAGTTAACCCCCTACCTTCGTTGATTACGTTAGTAAAGGGTAACGGAATTGTAAGCGAAACTAAAAAAACAGAAGAGAAAGCAAAAACGACAAGTGCGGACAACTACAGTTGGTGTGGTAACGAGTTAACACGTAACAAGTTGACACTTTGGAACGAAGTGACACTTTTTGGGTCTTTTTTGGGCACAAATGGGCACAAATGGACAAAAGTGGCGGAACAAAGTGACAGTTTGGAACAAGTTGACAGTTTTTGACAAAAAAAAATCGGAAACGACAGTGTCAACTCGTTACCACACCAACTGTATTTAATACCATAATAGTTTAAAATTCAAAACAATAATATGTTTAAAATTCAAACTTGTCAGCGGCAATCGGTCTCGCGCGCAAATAGTAATTTACTCACAAACATCGGAAAAATATTCATAGTCTTTAACTGTCAGAGGGAAGGAATTTTCGCACTTAAAAAATTCACAATAATTCGCAATAATTCAAAAAAAACTGATAACGCCAAATTGTAGAGCTCGTCAAACTACGTCGATCTGACAATTCAGAAATTGATTTGGACCACCAGGGCCCCTTAGAGAGCTGTTTGAAATCTCCAACCTACGCAAAACAACACCGTCAATTAAATTTTTTTCGTATAGTTGAGGGGGGTCAGCAATACCCGTTTGCCCTACGGGGCCTCCATATGCCTTAAAACGACGAAAAACAAGTTGTGTGTCTATATACACGCACTTCCCCCTGGGAGTGCATAATAATCATAAAACCCTTAAAATGATGGAATAGTGCAAGAAAAAAAAAACTAATAAGTTTTTTTTTCAAAAGTAACGAAAAGACCTTTGATGTCGCGCACTTATGAAGCCGGCGCTCATTAGCCGCTTGCGCTCTTAAGAAGTTAACTTTAATGAGTTAATTGTTACGAAGTGTTTATAGACATATTGTGTATTTTTACTTTTTTCATTATTTCCTGAGTTTATCATTTCAGACCAGAAATAAGTGAAAATAAAAAAAAATCTGATAAAAATTTAAAAGTCTCAAAAAGAGATTTTTCGGACGTCTGAAGGCTGAAATATCAAATTCTAACGTTATTTGGGTATAATGAGAGAAAACTTCCATGGGTAGGTTGTGTATTTTTGAGTCGCGAAAATTTTCTACATACTGGTGTGGGTCTTCAGTTTGTCGCCGAGCTCGACGCGGGTCATACAACAGATACAACCAAGTACCGTTTCAAACCTACAAGCCACATTTGCTCAGTGACACTTTTTTCCTCACACCAGTACTAAAAATAGGCGTGAAATAAGTCTTTGAGCTTATTAACTCCCAGGCGGACAAATGTGAAACTTTGCACAAAAAGCCCTAAATCGACCAAAATGCTAGTAAACCGGGCTAAATCTGAAATCGTTGAAACACGGTTCTGGTAATATTTTACGAGATAAAATATAAAACGGAAATCGGAACCAATTTTTTTTTTTTTGCAAAAATCTGAGCTCAATATGACCGCAAATGCGTTTTGTGCAAATTTGCACGTTTGGGACCCTTAGGAGTTAAAACATTAATATTATAAGATCAAATTATTGAGTTGACATTTATTAACGCGAATATACTTAGTCAACGAAAAATGGCTGCTGCATTGATTTCCGTGACGTTACTATTACCATTTTGGAGCTCAGCAGTTTTGCCGTTAATGCAGTGGGCGTTCAGTGACTATTTGCAGAAAAATGGGTATGTACAGTTATTAGTATTTTGATTATAATCACCACACCAAATATATTTGCCCTTCATTTGAGAAGCATATATCCGCTAGAAAAAAAAATCTTGAGTTATTTATAGGCGAAAAAAGAACTGAATGAGAAATTTTAGCATGACATATTTAGCAAATGTGTTTTTGAGATAGAGCTGAAATTGGTCAACGCCAATATGTAACCAAATGATAACATTATGTAACCAATGATACCATTTTGTTTTCGTGAAAGCAACGCGGTAATCAACAAATGAAAGAAGTTTCGCTAATGGCAAAGCAGTGCAAATCGGCACCACGGCATTTTACAAAAAAAAAATTGGCGGAAAAAAGCCATTTGTGTTTTTTTTTCGCGGAAAAAAGCCATTTGTGTTTATTCGCGAAAAAAAGCCATTTGTGGTTTCTCGCGGAAAAAATCATTTGTATTTTTCCGCGGAAATTTCCGCCACAAATTTTTTCTGCGAGATGCCGCGGTGGCGCTCCAATTGCACTGGCCAATCATATGTCAGTAGTGCGACGCCTGTCTTTTTAGCACTACAGTGAAAAATTAATTACTCGACTTCCCATTTTTGGTTTAATGAAATTACTCATCATTATATCATTTAATAGTTAATTCTAATAGTTAATTGCTGCGTCGCTTTTACCAGTGGATAACCTTAATTCCCCGTCTAATAGCCTTGTAATAGGTTTTTTGGTTACTCAAAGAGTCAGCGCGAATCAAAGTCTAACGCCTTGTCTGTGATTGAATTTCTAAAAGCGGAGAATTTTGGATTTTTTTTTTAGACTGTTTTTTCGATTTTTTTTGTTCTGAGAAGTTCAGGAAAAAATCCTGAAGACTTCAGGACGAAATAAGGCAAAAGGCGTACATTCTTAAATATTAATGATTATAAAAGTAGCACAATCCGATTAGGCTTAATAGAAAAAGGTTTCATTTGGGAATGATAATTTTTTTTTTGGCTTTTCAACATTTGCCAAAAAAAATTTCAGAAAAAATTACTTCACCGAAAATGAACCAAAAAATGACATATCTTTTAAGGTTTCCCTTTTTCAGTTTTCCCCGTGTTGAAGTTTTTATTTGGGTAGAGCTTTTTGTCAAATGATACTTTTCGTCCAAACATATTTTTGATCAGAAACATTTTTAAGTCAAATAATATTTTTCGTCTAAAACGTTTCAAATACAAAAAAAAAATTTCACCAAAAGTTGGACGGAAATGTATTTGACGAAAACTGATTTTGGAAGAAAAAAGTTTTGGGATAAAATATTTTTGGACGAAAAAAGTTTTGCGACAAAATATTTTTGGACGAAGAAAGTTTTGGGACAAAATATTTTTGGACGAAAAAAGTTTTGGGACAAAATATTTTTGGACGAAAAAAATGCTGGGACAAAATATTTTTGGACGAAAAAAAGTTTTGGACAAAATATTTTTGGACGAAAAAAGTTTTGGGACAAAATATTTTTGGACGAAAAAAATGTTGGGACAAAGTATTTTTGGACGAAAAAAATGTTGGGACAAAATATTTTTGGACAAAAAATACCATTGGACGAATAGTAACACAGACGAAAAGCTCTAGTACCTTTGTCTTATAATAAGACTAAAAAATAAGCAGAATTTCTGTATTTGCCCAAATCGATTTGTGCCAAAATCGGATGCCCTTCTAAGAGGCCAACTTTATCTTGGCAATACATTCAAATTGCTATTTTCACGGACCAATTAATTGCGTACACTTTGTAAACGTTTTCATAATTCGTTCGTACACCTGTTCAATTATAGGTCTAACCCTTAATAAGCAATATAAGCTTTTAAATTTGAGTTCAATTAACCCCCTTGATGTTAAGCGTTTTTAGAGGGCCACCCATTACACGGCCACTTTGTTGAAGTGACCGCGAGTTTAATTGTCCCTAATACGCCGTTATTACTACGATAGTTTGCGTTAACAAAGTGCATCAANGCTATTTTTGCTTAACCGTCCACTTCGTTTTTTTTTAAATTTCCCAAAAAAATCAACCTACGCCCTACCGGCTTAACCGTCCGGAACCGGCTTAACCGTCCAGTTTTGAAAAAATTTTAGTGGACGGTTAAGTACTTAACCTGTGTATATAATACAAAAAAAATCAGTTCAAGATTTATTCAGAGAAAAATAGTACACTTAATTTTAATCGGAATATTTTTCGCAAGATAACTGCTCAATGCGTGGGTCGAATACCCGAAAAAAATTATGAAGAGATAAGCAAGATAACTGCGCACCCTGTGTATTTAAGATTTGATAATATTTTTTTAGTAATAACATTTTTGAAATATTTCATAATAAAAATATTGTTTGATAAAAAATACCAACATCACTTACAAATTTACAAAGCAATTAGCGTGTAATAATTCGGTTAGTCCAATCACCAGCCCAATCCATGATTAAAATTATCGGGATCGCAGCGTATTTTAATTTCAAAATAGCTGCAGGGCACTACACCGATCACTGTACATCGTAGAACCCCAAGGTTACTACACCGAGCGCCAAGTTTTTCGCTCGGTGCTTCAAAGAGTGTGGACCAATCTGGAAATAAAGTTTCCAACATCGCGGCTGGCGCCGCGATGTTGAAAACTTCACATTTGTGTTTTTCTCGGAAAACGCCATTTTTGGTTTTTCTCGGAAAACGCCATTTTTGTTTTTTCTCGGAAAACGCCATTTTTTGTTTTTCTCGGAAAACGCCATTTGTGTTATTTTTCTCGGAAAACGCCATTTTTGTTTTTTTGCGGAAAAAACCTTTTTTGTTTTTTTCACGGAAAAAAGCCATTTGTGGGTTTTCGCGGAAAAAAGCCATTTGTGTTTTTTCGCGGAAAAAGCCATTTGTGGTTTTTCGCGTAAAAAAACCATTTGTAGTTTCTCGCGGAAAAAATCATTTGTATTTTTCCGCGGAAATTTCCGCCAGAATTTTTTTCTGCGAGATGCCGCGGTGGCGCTCCAATTGGCCAATCATATGTCAATAGTGCGACGCCTGTCATTTAAGCACTATAGTGAAAAATTAATTACTCGAATTCCCAATTTTTTTAATAAAATTACTCATCATTATCTCATTAGTTAATTGCTGCGTCGTGTTTACCAGTGGATAACCTTAATTCCCCGTCTAATAGCCTTGTAATAGGTCTTTTGGTTACTCAAAGAGTCAGCGCCAATCAAAGTCTAACGCCTTGTCTGTGACTGGAATTTCCAAAAGCGCAGAATTTTGGAATTTTTTTTTTTAGACTGTTTTTTCGATTTTTTTTTTGTTTTAAGAAGTTTAGGACGACATAACGCAGTTGTTACGAAGGCAAAAGGCGTACATTCTTGAATATTAGTGATTATAAAAGTGGCACAATCCAATTTGGCTAAATAGAAAAAGGTTTCATTTGGGAATGATAATTTTTTTTTGGCTTTTCAACATTTGCCAAAAATGTTCAGAAAAAATACTTCACCGAAAATGAACCAAAAAATTAAATACCTTTTAAGGTTCCCCTTTTTTAATTTTCCCCGTCTTGCTGTTTTTATATGGGTAGAGCTTTTGGTCAAATGATACTTTTCGTCCAAACATATTTTTGATCAGAAACATTTTTAAGTCAAATAATATTTTTCGTCCAAAAAAGATTTTCACCAAAAATTGGACGGAAATGTATTTGGCGAAAAGTTATTTTGGACGAAAAAAGTTTTGGGATAAAATATTTTTGGACGAAAAGTTTTGGGATAAAATATTTTTGGACGAAAAGTTTTGGGATAAAATATTTTTGGACGAAAAGTTTTGGGAGAAAATATTTTTGGACGGAAAAAGTTTTGGGAGAAAATATTTTTGGACAAAAAACACCATTGGACGAATAGTAACACAGACGAAAAGCTCTAGCACCTTTTATTTCAGACTTTGTCTTATTCTGTATTTGCCCAAATCGACTTGTGCCAAAATCGGATGCCCATCTAGCGGGCCAACTTTATCTTGGCAATACATTGAAATTGACGGACCAATTAATTTCGTACACTTTGTAAACGTTTTCATAATTCGTTCGTACACCTGTTTAATTATAGGTCTAACCCTTAATAAGCAATATAAGCTTTTAAATTTGAGTTCAATTAACCCCCTTGATGTTAAGCGTTTTTAGAGGGCCACCCATTACACGGCCACTTTGTTGAAGTGACCGCGAGTTTAATTGTCCCTAATACGCCGTTATTACTACGATAGTTTGCGTTAACAAAGTGCATCAAATCTTGGGTACGTTCAGGATGCCACATGTAAATCTATCTGGAATCTGAGTTACTTAACTGTGGTTAGTCACTGTGGTCGCAACTTTGCGAAATTTTTGCGTGGAATTTCTGTTTTACTTGTTTTACCAGACCAATCATATTGTCAAAGGTCACCCGCAGCGCCGTAAAATTCGTAAAAAATCGAAATCGTAAATCAACTTTTACAATTCATAATGAGTTGCCTCTCGGGCCCACAAAAAATGCTGCCTCAAATTTTTCGAAAAAAATTTGATCAAACAATACGGTGTGTCAAAGTTGAAAATTTGCCGCTTTTTATTCTGAAAATTGATGCGCATCGATCGATCAATTTTATCGCTTACCTCTTTTACAGTCGTTTTTTTTCGTTTTCGAAAATAATTGTGAAGGAAAAAAATGATTAAATATTTCCCCACTTTCATTCCGTATTAATTTCTAGAATACAAAGCGGTAAATTTTCAGGTTTGACACACGGTATTTATGAAAAAGCCAAAAATCTAGAAAATTTCCCGTAGATTCTGTTATGGTAAATGGCACTCTTTGTGATAGATTTCATGAAAAACGCCTACGCAGTTCGCCCTTATGTTAAATTTCTTTTCGAAGTTTATTCAAACATAACGACCCATGTGGTGTAAACGTTATATCATATAACTTATTTAGTTACATTATCTCCGAGTTACGGCCATTAACCATACGATGGACACAATTGACAAATCAAATATGAATTACAATAGAACAGAAATTTATAAAAGCGAATAATAATGACTAATTTTGCATCTAACCATCAATATTTGATTTATCATTTCCCTTAAAAATTTATTTTTGGACGTTTATCATTTAATCCGTTTCTACAGAAGTTTTTTGATAAATTGTTAGCAAGAATATAAGCTATTTATTATATAAAAATGAACTAAGATGTAACCCCTTTTTTAACAGAGTTATAATTTGGCAACTTCAGCAANCCCTCAAGCGGTGTAGTTAAGTAAATAGCGCGACAAAAAAGGCGGAAATAATAAACTTATCCGAAACTGTGTTCCGAATAAATTGATATTTGGAGAAATAAAGCCACTACGGAGAATTATCATAATGCGACTTTCCGAAAATGTGATGCCATATTTATTTTAGGATTATATTTACTTTCAGGTTAAATTCAGTTGATTTACGGAATTTTTGAGATACGCAGCGTGCGCCGTTAGCCGAAATTTTGAAAAAAAAGTGGAAGCAAATTGCGAAATATTGAACGCTTAATGGTCGGTCGGTTAAGTCCGTAGCCTGTGCTTTGAACACCTTGAGCTGTATAGGTGGTATGATGCAATATCATAAAGTTTATATGCGCGTTGATGGTCTGATGATATGTGACCAATATAATATTTTAGTGAGCCAATCCCGGCCCAATCCCTCATAAAATAGGACTAACTCCAAGAGACCGTTCAATCAATGTTTATTGCATTATTGACCGAAGCACCCTTCTTGCAAAAAAACACACACGTCATTAATATCTTAAATCGCAAACGCAATCGCGCGCTAAGAAATTATTGGCGTTTACCAGATAATAATTGAAGTTCAACCGGTGGACCATGGGGAATTTCAATCATTAATAATTTCGTTTTTTTTTCTTCTAATCGTGTTCCAAATATCATTGAATACATTGGTTACATACACTGGTTGCAAAATTCAAATTATACGGCATGGGCTTTTGGTAAGTTTTCAACTTTTGTTGTATCGCAGTGATTTTCAAACGCGAAAGAAATGAATAATGTTACCACTTTTTGGTAACGTTGCTTGACAGCGCGTCTGAGTCCTATGTGGCCTGTCATTGGTCTTTTTAAGCGCGCTCGGCCAATCACCGAAAGGCAAATCACCGTAAGGCGATTTCCTTCTTTTAAAATATTTTTGTATTACAGTCCTCCCCCTCTTAAGTGCCGCACTTAAGGATAAATATGCATTTCCGCTAAATTTTTTTTTCGCGTATTAAAATCAGGACGATAGTTTTGTTCTCAATTTTAGTGTTGGTTAACACAAAAAATGTTTTTTTCACTCGCCAAGACCCGGACAATTTGGTTAGGATTAAAGTAACCTACGTTAACAAGACAGTTTTTTTTAACAAAAAAATTTCAACGGAGGTTTAGCAGTTAAACTTATACGGTATAAGTTATACCCTTTTCGGTAATCCAATAAGGTAATCGATTCGGCACTAATTGAAAATGTAGAAACTTGAAAACGGAGAACATTTGCCAAAAAATGACCTCTAAAATGCTCTCTAGCGCCAAAATGTGTCCTTTTACAACTTTATTTTTTCGCCAACGTAAGTTTAACGTGAGTTTAAGAAAATTTCATTTTTTTTTCATACAGACCATTTTCTCCGTTTTCCGGTTTCTCCATTTTCGGTTTGTGCCATCGATTCCTATGTAGCCCCGCTACGCGGCCCTTCCTCCAATCTATCAGGTTAATCACATATGTCAGAACCCGCTTTGCTGGATTGGGGTATTTTGTCGACCATTTGGGATCGCGAAAAACTTATATTTTAGGTGATTTTGACGACCATAATATTGATCGCCAACTCTTGTCTTAAACGTCTTAAACGTGTTGTTCGAACAAGTGGTTGCCAAATGGTGTATTAGGTAGAACTTAGCGAACAATTTTGTAGTTGCAAAAACCACATTAAATACACGTTTTTTGACGACCCTAAATGGTCGCCATAATGCTCTTTACCGCTTCGCGGGCTCATCCTGTGAAAAGTTTGTCACAAGCGGTTACTAGTCTGGGCGTCATCAAGAAATAATAGTGGTCAGTATAGTGCCCTAGATTTCTTTGATTCACCCGTTTATTTCAACGTTGAAGTTTGGCGGTATGGGCTTATGGTAGTTTAACATTTTTTGATAAATAAATTTTTGGATTATTTGAGTTAAAAACATTGGCCAACGAACAGTACGTTGGAAAACGAAATAGTTGATCAATAACTGCTAACGTAGAGCTTCCGGGAAATAAATTACTAACGAGGCATATGATAGTTATTTGCTGCCACATTTATGAATTGAAATAATTGGGGATATTAAGTTCTGGAACATAACTGCACCACGTTTCGTGACAGAACTAAAATTATTTTGGCCATGATCAATAAGTAGTCAGTCTAATACAGGGCTTCACCCAATTAAGGCCCCTCAAACAGGGCCTCTATCACCAAATAAGGGCTTGGTCGACAGATAAGGGTCCTTTTTTTGAAAAAAAATTATTACGCCAAATAAGGGAGTGGGGTACTTTCGCGACCATTTATGGTCGCGAAAAAACCTCATTTATTAGTACTTTCGCGACCACACCATTTGGTCGCGAATTGTTGTTCAAAAGATGGTTTCGCGACCACATGGTCGCGAAAGTGCGTGTTGGGTGAGGTTTCGCGACCACGTGGTCGCGAAAGGCTGTTTTGGGGGAGGTTTGGCGACCATATGGTCGCGAAACCATCTTTTAAACAATGATTCGCGACCAAATGGTGTGGTCGCGAAAGTACTCATAAACACGTTTTTTCGCGACCACAAATGGTCGCGAAAGTACCCTTCACCCAAATAAGGGTCGGTTGGACCTCAAATTTATTTGACGCCTCCCCCTGTAATCTATATGTATGGTTAACATCTTTCAACGGTAGACTTTCGACTAATTTGTATGTGCCACCTACGCGCTGGCCAGTTAAAAAAAATCGTTCTTTTGCGTAGGTTGGAGATTTCAAACAGCTCTCTAGGGGCCCTGAATAGTCAGATCGACGTACGATTTGATGAGCTCTAAAACTGGGCTTTACCAGTTTTTTTTCGAAAATTTTTCGATTCACCCACTTTTTTCATATTTACCAATTTACACCAGGTATGCTCTAAAGTTCCAGCACTATAGGCCAAAAATAGGATTTCACTGACTAAAGCTTTTACTTCAAATGTGATCCAAAAATGGATGAAAGTTTTATGAAAAGCATTTTTGGCTGTTGGGTACATACGGTCTCATCGGCCAAAACCCGATTAAACGGGATTCACACGGTAATGAAATTGCACAAAATAATAAGATTGAGATTTTTGGCCGTTATTCATTTATTTATCAATGCCAGCCAGACTGTGTTGATTATTAATTGAATACCACACACTAATCCGTTCTCATAATAAATCGGCTGTCCAGGGCGCATATATTTTTGATATTATATTGACTGAATGTTATTTGAAGAAAATCCTCTAGTATTAATCACTTTTATTTATGATCATAAATTAGGCACAGGGTCAGAGATCGGCAGCTGCATACACG
The DNA here is from genome assembly GCA_004367875.1 of Oikopleura albicans. Lineage (NCBI taxonomy): Eukaryota > Metazoa > Chordata > Appendicularia > Copelata > Oikopleuridae > Oikopleura > Oikopleura albicans. Next base: position 16,983 of record SCLG01000413.1, read on the forward strand.
CAGACCAACCTATCGGAAACTATTTTTCCCCTGATATGCTCCTGGACAGAGATAGTGAATAATCAAATATAAAGGTACTTTTCATAAAAAAAATAGTATAAGTTAACTCTCAGGGGGGGAAGAGTTTTTGGGAACCCGTAGAGGGAAAATATGTGTGAATAAACACGCACTTTAAAAATTCACAATAATTCGCAATACTTCAGAAAATCTGGTAAAACCAAGTTGTAGAGCTCGTCGAACTACGTCGATCTGACTATTCAGAAATTGATTTGGCCCCCTAGAGAGCTATTTGAAATCTCCAACCTACGCAAAAACGCCGCCAATCGAATTTACTCGAAAAGTTGAGGGAGGTCAGCAATACCCGTTTTGCCCTACGGGGCCTCCATATGCCTTAAATCGACGAAAAAAAAAACAATTTCCGTGTCTATATACACGCACTTCCCCCTGAGAGTTAAAAGACTCTAACGCAACTCCTGGGGGAAACGTATGTTGTAAATTTGCACCAAACGATCTAAAGCGCGCTAAATTGACCGAAAATGATTGAAGGTGAAACTAAGGTCTAGTCGGATTTCATGACAAAAGATTTTGTAAACAACGCTATAGACCCGTCCTTAAAGTGGGAATTACCTCTATTTTTCCAGAAATTAACGATCGGAAATTAATCGTTTTCTATGAAGTTACAGTGAAAATAATTACGAAATTAAGTTTATCTTGATATGCTCCTGGACAGATACGGTAAAAATTTTAATGAATAATCGAATTTACTTTTATATAAAAGCGACCCTAATTTAACTCTTGGGGAAATTTGACAAAACCTCCACGTTATTTTCAGCAACATAGAATATTTCTTGAAATTTATTGCGCCTTAAATTAAATGTGGCCATCAGGTCTAGCAATACCCATTTTCGAAGTAAAATCAAAAACGTTTTTTCGATGAGTGGCACTACACGTTGATGGTATTGTAAAATCACATTTACATCTCTGACATTATCTGTCCCGAAATGTTTTGCGACGTCAAAAACGTGTTATATATTTGGCTACCGCGAAATTTCAGAACACGTTAGCATTCGGGCTATTACCACTTTCAGTCTACTTTGCGATTGTGTTACCCTGCGTCTCACATGAAAACTCNCCAAGTTGTAGAGCTCGTCAAACTACGTCGATCTGACTATTCAGAAATTGATTTGGGCCACCAGGGCCCCTAGAGAGTTGTTTGAAATCTCCAACCTACGCAAAAAATACCGTCAATCGAATTTTTTTTTAAAGTTGAGGGGGGTCACCAATACCCATTTGGTCCTACGGGGCCTCCATATGCCTTAAATCGACGAAAAAAACGAGTTGCGTGTCTATTTACACGCACTTCCCCCTGGGAGTTAACTCCTAGGGGAAATGCACGGTGCAAATTTGCACCAAACGCTCTAAAGCGCGCTAAATTGGCCCAAAATGATTGAAAATCGGTAAAACACGGGTCTAGTCGGATTTCATGGCAAACAATTAAGGAGGCGTCCGTCGTGTTGTTAACAAGACGTTTGGGAAAAAACGTTTTTAGAACGTTAACTTGAAACTATTGAATTGGTTGGTTTCTGTATTATTAAAGATAGTGAATTATCGAATATAAAGGCACTTTTCATATAAAATTGACTCTAATTTAACTCCTAGGGGGAATGTATAGTGTAAATTTGCACCAAACGATCTAAAGCGCGCTAAATTCACATTTTACTTTTGAATAGTAGTTGCCGTTTATTCTACGGCATTAAAAATAGTACAGTTTGATAAGAGTGTACTTGTTACCAAATATCGTTCAATTTGACAAAACCTTCACGTTATTTTCATCAACATAAAATATTTCTCGAAATTTATTCCGGCTGAAATTAAATGTGGCCATCAAGTCTAGCAATACCCATTTTCGAAGTAAAATCAAAAACGTTTTTTCGATGAGTGCCACTACACGTTGATGGTATTGTAAAATCACATTTACATCTCTGACATTATCTGTCCCGAAATGTTTTGCGACGTCAAAAACGTGTTATATATTTGGCTACCGCGAAATTTCAGAACACGTTAGCATTCGGGCTATTACCACTTTCAGACTGCTTTGCGATTGTGTTACTCTGCGTCTCACATGAACACTCGAGGTTTTTTCTTTTCAACTTTCTTTATGGAGGGGGATCTCAATCTTGCGCTAAAATCGGTTTTCAAAAACTCACGTACAGTCCTTTATTCCATTAAGGGCGCTTCCATCAGGGCCGTTTATCCCAAAACGGCCGTTTTTTCTCAAATAAGTAATTATCCCATAACGGCCGTTTTTTAACGTATTGAAAATAAGGAATTTCACTGCAAGTGCCAACAATTAACCATTATATTAGAACACTGGTACATAAATCATGGAATAAGTCGTAAAATAAATATTTTGAACTTAAATAAGCATTTTATTTTAATTTTTCCCAATTTAACCCCATGTGGGACCCTAATTCGTTTACCCAATAACGGCCGTTTACCTTATAACGGCCGCTTTTTCTGAGAACCGATTTCTACGACCGATGGTTTCTTATCCAAGTTAGTGGCCTGTAGACGGAGATATACCGGTGTTTCGGTCAAACCGGAAACTAGTCCAAAAAAAAAACAAGTCTAACCAAAACCAGTATATAGGTGATTCCTATTCGGTTCATAGAACGGTCGATTCAAAAACGTATTATATATTAAATATATAATCTGTACATACATACATACAGAAACGGTATAATATGTAACGTGTCGAACATATTTGCTAATCCAGCGAAAGCTATACGCTTAAAAATAAATTTTCCATGTATTTCTATCAAAAACGAAAAACAGGTTTAAATATAAATCAGATCGAAATATTTGAATTTGATTTCATGTATTAAAATTGCCATATAGAGACTGTCAATCGTAGATCTAAATAAAGTTTTTTCGGGAAGTTTTGAAAAACATATTTTCGGCTAATTTTTGAATCAGTTACGGTGTTGGCGGACGAGGTTGAAAAATTTTGCTTGAAAAGTTGAAATATAACGCGTAAAATTGGGGGAAAAGAGATGACCTAAGGGCGCATTCAGGCTAAAAGGTAAGCCTAGGGTTGTGTATGTCTCAAGAAAATAACCTTTATGCGAAATTTCAAATTTGTCCGAGGATTTTTTAATTTTTGGTATACCAAATTTTACTCACACCTCATCATCGAGCGAGAATTGTTGAAAATGTTTCGTTTTAATCTATCAGTATATATTGAACATTAAATTTGTAACTTGCTCCCATTCTAAATTTTAAAATTAAATTGGTACTGATTTGAGCTTAGCTGAAATAAAAATTTAATGTGAATGTCAATTCGAGCCAGTCTTTTTATGTGGACATTAATCTGTCGCGTTAACTGCCACGCGTCGTTAGATATATATCCGTCATTTATTCGAGTTTTGACTAATGCTGAAGGCCAAATATGTACTTTAATTAATGCCGCGAAATGTGCCACATAGCCTGCTTTTTATAGTTTTACATGCAGAATAGGCACTGATTCAATTCTAAAAATACTTCAAACGTATTCGTCTCATGAAGTTACCTAATAGAACTTTTCCGATCAGAATACCATGCGTTATTAAGACCACCCGTTTAGATTAACGTGTTGTATCAACCAAAATTTCAAGATATTCATTAAAAGTTCTTATAGAGTAGTACAGT
>SCLG01000413.1:33995-54625 GCA_004367875.1 Oikopleura albicans
TACCCGCGCTGCGCGGGCCGCGCAATGTAAGCCAACTAGTCTCATGCTATTTATAATTTTAATGCTGAAATCAATTTTTCATAATTGGGCAGTTATTGCAAATAACAGTCCTTATACACTAGCAAGCCATAAACTTAATGAACTTTTTTTCAACTTTAAATTTGTAAGTCAAACAACATACAAAGTGTTTATGTTCTTATTTTGAAACTTATAAAAAATCTAGGTAAAATGAAATAAAAAACTGAGTTTTATATTTGAACGTATTCGAATAATCGTCAGGAGCAATAAACTATAAGTGGTTTCCTGAAAATCATTGTACTCTAAATTCATCAGAGTTACAAATAGCTTGAACAGAAAAATCCACAAACCGTGTAACCTCATTGTGTCTTGAATCGTATACTTTGAAAAGCACGGTACAAAAATTATATACTAATCTATGTGAAATGGAGTCGTCATTACTTTAATGCAGAATATACGATTTTCAAACGGAAAAGTATTCAATACAAAAAATTATAAGCAGCGCGGTGAGTTGTTTGCGTGGCTAAAGGACGCTAACCAATAGGAGACGCTTATAAAAAAGCATGAGCCAATAGGCTTGCTTATAATACAGTTACAGACGCTCCGCGCCTACTTACATGAAAAATGACACAATTTTTTCAAGATTGTTTTTTTTTTAGTTTTTCTGCTACTATGAACTACTCAGCGTGACACATACATTTTCGGTGTTTTCTAGATAGGCTGCTTCTCGAACTTCCTGGATGGGATCTTTTTATTTTGATTTTTGTGATATTCACATAATATGATGAAATTATATGATGAAATAATTCTATTGGAATTTCACTCATAAATATCGATTTCAAATCAAATAAATAAAAAAACGATACCATTTGGCGCTAGAAAGCTTTTTGATCGTGAAAATCTTTTAAATGCACTTTAGCGAAAGGAAAAATGCCGAGAATTCATGTGGCACGCTGAGCAGAAGGTTCGGGAGTTCGAGGTTCAGAAGTTTTAACTAAGAACATACTGTGTGGTCCAACAATGAATCAACTAGGGCAAATTTTCGTACGCAATTTTATCTTTTCAGCCTTAAAAATTGCGTGTAAAAATTGCTCTGTCTGATTAATTGTTGGACCACACCGTACACATTTATCCAGTTTTCGGTAAATGACGATATCAAACGAGTTAAATGAATTTCCAGACATTATTTTTCAGAAAGTGGCGGCCAAGATGTTGTAGTATTGATAAATGATTGTTATATTGCGATTTTTTTTTTCATCAGGTCATTGGGTCATTGTTTTTTCAAGCACGTTGAACATAATGAAATTCATGGCGAATTAAGACGATAATTTGACAATATTTTAATCGAAAAGTTCAATTGCCATTGAGTACCGTACGTTCGTGACTTTGCCGGGGTTTAATATTCAGTATTGAGTCCAGTTAAGAAATCTCATTATCACAAAGTTATCCTTTATTGCGAAAACTCTGATAATAATCAAATCATGACGCGAAAAATGACTTAAGGAGGGGTCAGTCGATTTGTTTACAAAGTGTACATTCGGGGAAACCGCTATAAAATCCGTCCTACAAAAGCGACTACTACTTTTTTCTTTAAATGCGTATGAGTAATTTTATAAAATCAAATTTTGATCGGGATTTTCAAACGTAAAAATTTCTAGAATTTGATGGTCGAATAAACTTGACCTTACTTGATAACAATAGCCAACACCTTAAGTTGTAATAAAAACATCAAATGTGTGACAAAAATGGATTTTACTGGTTTTCGGATTCATTTTGTAAACAAATCGACTGACCCCTCCTTAAATTTAATTAAAAATATGTTGTTAGTATTATCTCTCGGCCACGATGAAAGCGGGATAACAAATAGTATCGGATGATTCGAGCGCTGATTCGAGAAAAAGTCCTGTTGCCAATAAAAAAAAACTGAAATTGCATCAGAACTATCAGCGCGCGCGCCATCCGATACGATTTTTTTTATCCCGCTTTCATCGTGTCCGAGTGCTATAAGCTCAATAGTTTAAGCTATATAAGCTCAATAATTTAAATTTATACATTTTGATTTTTGAAATTGTAGGTTTTAACAAAAAAGTCAGATTGTTTTTTTAAATGAGAACAAATTTATAAGGTGAAACTTATCAATTTTATTTTAAACATAGGAATCTCAAGTTTTTTGTCCGCGCAACAGTTTATTTGTCTTGCGCTCCAATTTTGATTGGCCGCGTAACCCAGCACCGCGGAGCGACAAATAACGATTTCTTCTTTTTTGTTGCGCGGACAATTAGATTGCATGCACGGACCGAAGGTGCTCCGAACCTTATCTTGTGTTTCGGAAACGTATAAAATATGCCATGTTTCATAATCAAATGATACAATTGACAATAAAACGTCAAAAATGCTTCAAACTTTCCAAAATTCTTCGTTACAGAATGTGGTATTGTTACAACAATTTTTCAAAACAATGTGGTCAATCCCAGATGAATCATTGGTATTTACCCAAAACAAATTATCAAAATCTCTAGGTCAAAATCGCAACGTATTTTTGACACCAGTGTAACCCCTTGCCGCAAAGTGACCAGAAATGTCGACTCATTTTCTGGACTTATTTATACAAAAGAAGTTTTACATAGTTTTAATCTATAATCATCGTTTAGGGGATCCGTTGCGATGGTAATCTATTTTGGTCGTAAAATATTCTTAACTCAAAGGGGGAAGTGAGTGTATATTGACACGCAACTTGTTTTTTTCGTCGATTTAAAGCATATGGAGGCCTTATAGCCTATAAGTTATAGGGCAAAACGGGTATTTCCCCCTCAACTTTTCGAAAAAATTCGATTGACGGTGTTTTTTGCGGAGGTTGAAGATTTCAAACAACTCTCTAGGGGGCCCTGGTGGCCCAATTCAGTTTCTGAATAGTCAGATTGACGTAGTTTGACGAGCTCTACAACTTGGCTTTACCAGTTTTTTTTGAATTATTGCGAATTATTGTGAATTTTTAAGTGCGTATTTATATACACACATTTGCCCCCTAAGGGGTTCTCAAAAACTCCTTCCCCCTGAGAGTTAACATAAAAGACATTTATGTTTCGTCAGTTCAAAAAATAAACGGGATTTATTTGCTGCACTAGAATATAAAACATAAATTTGGTTACAGTGGTCTATCAGTGACGGTACTTAAAATACACCACTTGCGCAGTTATTTTACCGAAGTATTTTCGGTAACATAACTGCGCAGGGCGTAGGCGGAAAGTAAAATTATGAAAAAAATTGCGCAATAATTGCGCAATTCATTGCGTAGGCGTGCGCAAAATTCATGAAATTCGCAAAATGAGTCATTTTTGTCACAAATAGTCTTTTANTTCAACTTTAAATTTGTAAGTCAAACAACATACAAAGTGTTTATGTTCTTATTTTGAAACTTATAAAAAATCTAGGTAAAATGAAATAAAAAAATGAGTTTTATATTTGAACGTATTCGAATAATCGTCAGGAGCAATAAACTATAAGTGGTTTCCTGAAAATCATTGTACTCTAAATTCATCAGAGTTACAAATAGCTTGAAGAGAAAAATCCACAAACCGTGTAACCTCATTGTGTCTTGAATCGTATACTTTGAAAACCACCGTACAACAATTATAAACTAATCGTTGAAAAATAAAGTCGTCATTACTGCAATTCAGAATACACCAGATGTACCTTTATCTTGTGTACCTTTATCTTGGTAATTTGAGCCTATTTTCCGTTATCTTGGTTCATTTTGGCGAAAGTTTTCCACCTACGTATTTTCCATTATCTTGGATTTTACCGTTATCTTGGTTCATTTTTCCGAAAAAAAATCGCCTACGCATTTTTTGTAGCATTTTTTTTTTTGCAAAACTAGTCCTTGAAAGCCAGAAGATTTCGTAACCTATGCAAATATTGATAATTCAATGCGGAGAAACATATGGGCGAATCTTGCAGATATCTCTCGGCTAACATAGCCTTATGAATGTGCGGAAAGACTGTCATATATCTCTATTATTTTCTGTTATTTTGAAGCCGGCATTTTGTAGCACTTTCAACAAAAAAAAATGATCAAGATGATCAAAAGCGAAGAAGCACATAATTCTTCTAGACTTAAGAATACATGAGTTTTTGTAAAATATCGATTTTCTCCATTAACTCTATAATCCCAATTTTCGATTATTTTGGGGTTTTATAAACAAAAAAACACGTATTTCGCAATACTCTCGAGTTACATAACCCCTATTTTGCATTATATTGGGGTTTTATAAACAAAAACATGTATTTCGCAATACTTTCGCCCCTATTTTCCATTATCTTGGATTCGCCTACGCATTTTCAACCATACGCCCACACAATGTACCGTTATCTTGGTAACATGATCCTATTTTCCGTTATCTTGGTTCAATTTAGCCCCAAACTTTCCCAAGAGAAAGGTACATCTACTGTATACAATTTTAAAGCGGAAAAGTATTCAATATAAAATAATTACATAAAAAATAACACAACTTTTTCAAGATTTTTTCTCGTACTATTTCTTACTCAGCGTGACACATAAATTTTCGGTGTTTCCCAGCTATTCCCGCCCACGCATGAGGGCGCGAAATAAACACGATACTATTGGGCGCTAGAGATCTTTTTGATCGTGACACTATGAGTAAAAGCTCACTTCTTATCTTATAAATCCATTCCTTTATCATGAAACAATATTTGGCGACTTCATTCAGGGGACCTTTAGTTACTTAGGGGTTAGAGGCAAATTTTCGCAAGCAATTTTATATTGTTTCAGCAATTAAAAGTGCGTGTAAAAATTGCTCTGTCTGATTAATTGTTGGACCACACTGTATACATTTGTCGAGTGTTTGGTAAATGACGATATCAGACCACAGGGTTGGGTAATATACACCACCTACCTACGTAAGTTAACACCACGTAAGTTAACACCACGTAAGTTAACAAAATTCACGAAAGTTAACAAAATCCACGTAAGTTAACAGTCTACTCGCGACAACTTTTCCGCCTACGCCCTACCCACGTAAGTTAACAAAATTCACGTAAGTTAACAAAATGCACGTAAGTTAAAACCTTTTTTTCCAAAAGTTTTGTTAAATTACGTAGGTAGGTGGTGTAGATAGTAAGCCGTTTTTGGTGACTTATATTCGCTCAGCGCACTCGCGAACTAAAAACGGCTAAGCATCTATATTACCTCACCCTGAAGTTCAGTGAATTTTAGACATTATTTTTTTTTTTTTGGAAAGTGACGGCCAAGATGGTGTATTATTGATAGATGATCGTTAAATTGCGATTTTTTCATCGGGTCATTGTTTTTTCAAGCACGTTGAACAAAATGAAATTCATGGTGAATTAAGACGATAATTTGACAATATTTTAATCAAAAAGTTCAATTGCCGTTGAGCACCGTACGTTCGTGACTTTGCAGGCGTTTAATATTCAGTGTTGAGTCCAGTTAAGAAATCTCATCACCAAGTTTTTTTTTTGCGAAAACTTTTATAATAATCAAATCATCACGTAAAAAACTAAACATGAAAATTTAATTAGAAATATGTTGTTAGTATTAACTCTCAGACGCGATGAAAGTGGGATTAAAAATAGTCTCGGATGACGCTAGCGCTGATTCGAGAGAAAGTCGTGTAGCCAATAAAGAGAAAACTGAAACTGCATTGAACCAATCGGCGCGCGTGCCATCCGATACGATTTTCTATCCCACTTTCACCGTGTCCGAGTGTTATAAGCTTAATAATTTAAATTTATACATTTTGATTTTTGGACTAGAATTTCAAATTAAAAAAAAAAATAACCTACCAAAAATTATAGGTTTTAACCAAAAAGTCACATTGTTTTAAAAAATGAGAACAAATTTATAAGGTGAAACTTATTAATTTTATTATAAACATAAGAATCTAAAGTTTTTTGTCCGCGCAACAGTTTATTTGTCTTGCGGTGCCAATTTTTGATTGACCGCGTAACCAAGCAACGCGGAGCGACAAATAGCAATTTCTTCTTTTTTGTTGCACGGACAATCAGGTTGGTTGCGCGGACCGCAAGTGTTCCCAACCTAATATTGTATTTCCGAAACGTATAAACTATTCCATATTTCGTAATCGAATGATACAATTGACAATAAAACGGCAGAAAATGCTTAAAAGTTTTCAAAATTCTTCGTTACAGAATGTGGTATTGTTACAACAGTTTTTCAAAACAATGTGGTCAATCCCAGATGAATCTTTGGTATTTACCCAAGACAAATTGGCAAAATCTCTAGGTCAATATCTCAACGCATTTTTTGACACCAGTATAACCCCTTGCCGCAAAGTGACCAGAAATGTCGACTCATTTTCTGGACTTATTTATACAAAAGAAGTTTTACATAGTTTTAATCAATAATCATCGTTTAGGGGATCCGTTGCGCTGGTTAACTCACAGGGGGAAGTGCGTGTAAATAGACACGCAACTGTTTTTTTTTCGTCGATTTAAGGTATATGGAGGCCCCGTAGGTCAAAACGGGTATTGGTGACCCCCCTCAATTGTTCGAGAAAATTCGATAGACGGTGTTTTTTTTTGCGTAGGTTCGAGATTTCAAACAAGTCTCTAGGGGGCCCTGGTGGCCCAGTTAAATTTCTGAAAAGTCAGATCGACGTAGTTTGACGAGCTCTACAACTTGGTTTTACCAGTTTTTTTGAATTATTGCGAATTATTGTGATTTTTTTAAGTGCGTGTTTATTTACACGCATATTCCCTCTACGGCTTCCCATAATTTTCCCTTCCCCCTGAGAGTTAAGTATTTAATCTATTTTGGTGGTAAAATATTTTTAGAATCTAGGATTCCTTTTTTGCAATTTTGATTCTTTTTTTGTAAGATAATTGGAAATCGCGATACGTTTTGGTTCAAAAAGTGGTAAGATAACCCAATTTCGTTGAGATAAACCAATTTTGTTACGATAACCCATTTTTTGAGATAAACCAATTTTGTTAAGATAACCTAATTTTGTTAAGATAACCTAATTTTGTTTGGGTAACCTAATTTTGTTACGATAACTCAATTTTATTATGATAAGACAATTTTGTTAAAATAACTGAAGTTAAGATAACTGATTAAAAGGTGTTTTATTCATGACGCTGACGGATTATTCATGTGTTTTTGATAAAACAAAAACACTCTTTAGTTAACATTCTTTGTTAACAGTGTTAACATGTATGTTTCGTCAGTTAAAAGTTTATAAGTGGTCCATCACTGATGGACCATCAGTAACAGTACTTAAAATAGCGGAAGTGAATGTTTGTGATTATTCATAATGCTCCGGTTGGCAGATTTATTTGTAAACAATGCATTTTACCCACCATGATGTGAGCGGTTAGGATAATAATATTAACACATTTTTTTGGGTTGAATGGTACCGTGTGGTACCGGACCACGTTTCGTTAATATCGTTTAACCATCATAATTAATAGTGAAAAACAATTAACGATCGATTCATTTTTTTTAAATTTAGCAACATAGGATAACTGCGATACACCGTTTTGGAATATGTCGTTTTGGAATATTGGAGATTTGGAATAAAAAAACCTTTTTGGAATATTGTACTATTTTATTATGAATCTGAACTAGCTGTTGACAAATAAGAGTCATAAAAATGAGTACAGTAAAAACCGGAAAATGGCAGAAATCCACTGTTCCGGTATTTTGCTCCGGGCATTTTTTTTAAGTTTAGGAGCGTTAAGTTTCGTAGACAGGCGGTGTATAAAAAATGGGCAAAAAAAGGCCCCTTTAGAGCCACCAAAAAACAGGTTTTTTAGAGGCTCTAAAGGGGCTTGTTATTTTTTGTCGGTTGAATTAGTGCTTAAAAAATGGGCAAAAAAAAATGCCCCTTTAGTGCCACCTTTTTGGAATATGAGGCCATTTTTTTGCAATTTTTTTATGCGATTTTGTGAATAATTTTTCTTCAGATGTTATAAGGAAAAACTACAAGGCCCCTTTGGGGCCACCAAAAAAAAAACTTAAGTTTTTGCAATTTTTTTATAAATTTTCTTTGCAATTTTTATATATATTCCAAATCTCTAATATTCCAAAACGGTAAATTTTAGTTTTTAGTGGACCTCCCGTTTATTCCAAAACGTTTTTTTATTCCAAATCTCCAATATTCCAAAACGACATATTCCAAAACGGTGTATCCCAGGATAACTCGCTTGAACTATACCGGTATTCGAAAGATACCGGTACTCGAAAGATTTTGTCAACAAATGACGCATAAACCAAAAACACATAAATACAGTAGTTCGATAAAAACATCATACTTGGATGTTTGTCCACGCTCGGGTTAGGGTTGGCGAGCGAGAATTCAGGTTTGCACGAAAAATCCGGTAAAAAATAACATTGCTGGAAATATTTGATTTTTTGGAGATATCAGTTTTTTGCCGGTTTATCGAGTAGCGAAAGGAGATTTTTTCGAAAATTCAGCCCAAAAATGAAACATTCACCGAGATTTTTTATAAAATTAGCATGCACAATTTGAGCCGTTTAAGCCCACAGTGCGTTAGTCGGAAAATCCTTAGGGTGTATAGACTTAGGGACTTTATACCGTATACCGTATACTTATTAGACTCGAAATAAAAATAAAGAAAAAGAGATTACAAAAAGCACTACAGAAGGGTCACCAAGTAAGGGCTCGCCAAGTACGGGACAGATTCTCAAGTAAGGGCCGGGGTCACTAAGTAAGGGACGGTTTTTTTCGAAAAAAATTTTGACGTCAAGTAAGGGACAATTAAGTAAAGTAAGGGATGGTTTTATCAAAAATAATCAATGAGTCGCCATTTATTTTTATAATGAATCTTTAGCACAAAAATCAAATAAAAAAACACCTAAAAATTTGAAGCATCTGATTGGTAGACTATGGACCAGAGTCTGGTCACCAGACTATAAGACAAAAACTCTGTGTGCACCAAGTAGGGGCCATGAGCCCAGTAAGGGACGCTTTTTCAAAACAGGAAACCGTCCCTTACTTGGCGACTCTTCTGTATATTTTTTTGAGAATTTCCGGCCAGATAACTGCGCAGTGCCTAGGCTGAGTAGCTGGACATTTTTGGCTCGAAATTCCTGCCAGATAAAGAAACGATCGGGATATCCAGCAGGGGGTGTACAAAATTTATTTATATATTATTTTGGAGCTCAAAAAGTAGAAAAGCGGCAAACACTTTATTTTACCCCATACTGTAGAGTAACTTTTATATATTCAATTGAAGATCATAAATGCTTCAACATTTATTTTTACTACAAATTTTTCAAGCGAAATCCAATGCATATGATATGCATGCAGGTCAGTGATGGGTTAACTGCACAACGTTGTTATATCACCAAATTTTACAAGTTCACCAATGTTTGTCATTTATATCTGACTAATTATCCGAGTATGCCGAAATTATTTATTGCGTAACGTTGACAAGAGTTGGATAATTCTTTAACTAACATAAATCTATTTTTGCAGTCGGAATAATCAAAAGCCAACCGGTTAAGAGAAAAACACCATTAAACGCAATAATTTATCAGTTTTGCTTCCAACTATGTAAGAATAGAAAATAATTTTGCCATTCAATTCTCAAAGGGAAGAAGTTTTTGGGAACCCGTAGGGGGAAAATGCGTGTAAATAAACACGCACTTAAAAATTTCACAATAATTCGCAATAATTCAAAAAAACGGTAAAGCCAAATGGTAGCACTCCTCAAACTACGTTTATCTGATTATTCCGAAATTGATTTGGGCCACCAGGGTCCCGTAGAGAATTGTTTGAAATATTCAACCTACGCAAAAAAACTCTCTCAATCGAATTTTCTCGAAAGTTGAGGAGGGTGAGCAATACCCGTTTTGCCCTACGGGGCCTCCATATGCCTTAAATCGACGAAAAAAACAACTTGCGTGTCTTTATACACGCACTTCCCCCTGGAAGTTAAATAACGAATTTGAGGTTCAATTCATAAAAAAGTTTTAGGGACAGGTTAGTCATGTTGTGTTAAACGGATTTTATAGAGTTTTCCCCGAACGTCGAGTTTGTAAACAACATGACTGACCGGTCCTTAAAGGACTTAATTCGGAAATAAGTCATTTTGTGGTCAAATCGACCACATGGGTGGCCTAGGGTGGTCATATGATATGACCCATATCTTATTAAAAGTTTTCTGCTGATAACTAATTTCTAGTTGTTTTGAAAGCAAAAACAACAACTTTCGGGTCATTTGTCCACCTAGGTGGACAGCACTGGTTTTCTCGACATAATGAAATAAACCGGCTCGGGCTAATCTTTCAAAAAGACCAATTTATCATTAATCCCGAAAAACTTGTCCAGAAAGTGGCTATTTTGCGGAAAATTGATGTTAAGAAGTATTCAAAAATGGAAAAAAAATATTTCTTAAAACGTTCAGAAAAAAAAAATATTGTTTGCGGGAGCAAGAAAAAACTTGTCGTACCGAACTTAGGGTGTTAACCCAGCGTGGTTAATGTTTTTGAAACTTCTGTGAGCTTATTTTATGACCTATAATTGGACTCTAAAACAAAAGAATTCAAGCCGAGAAAAGCTTCGTTTTTATNCAGGCAGAAAAAACGGTAACATAACTGCGCAGTGTGTAGGCGGGTTTGCTAAAATGTATATGACCAAATTTCGCAAAAAAATGACGTAATATTACGAAAATATGACGAAATATTACAAATCGGTAACATAACTGCCGGTAACATAACTGCGCAAGTGGTGTAGCGGAAGTCATTGTTTGTGATTATTCATAACGCTCAGGTTGGCCCATTTATTTGTAAACAATTTTAGCCACCATGATGTGAGCGGTTAGGATAATGATATTAACACATTTTTTGGGTTGAATGGTACCACGTTTCGTTAATATACGTCGTAGAAACAAACATTTAACGATTCATTTTTTCAAAGTTTAGCAACACAGGAGAACACGCTTGACCTAAATTGTTTGGGTGTGCTTCACTTGGACAGATATCCCACTTGGACAATAGCTGATTAGGGTGTTCGCGCAATTTACCCACTTGGACAAACGAAATTTCCCAATGGGCCAAACCTTTTCCCACGAAATTTTTCCAAACGAAACTTCCCATTTGGACAAACGTTTTCCTAACCCAACCCTAACCCGTTTGGCCAAGTGGGAGAACGTTTGGTCATCTGGGTAAACGTTTGACCAACTGGGTAAACGTTTTTCGAAATGGGTAAATGTTTGACCAAGTGGGAAAAAGTTTGTCCAAGTGGGTAAACGTTTGTCCAAGTGGGTAAATGCGCGAACACCCTAGTCAGCTATTGTCCAAGTGGGTCGGAAAGTTGTAACATAACGGCGCAGTGCGTAGGCAGTTTCGCTGAAAACGCCAAAAAATTAAAAATTGTAACATAACGCGACGAACTGGGATAATATTGCGCAATACGTAGGCGGAGTAGCTGGAAAATTTTGCTCGAAATTCCGGCCAGATAAAGGAACGAGCGGGATATCCAGCAGGGGATGTACATAATTTATTACATAATGTACATAATATAGTACAGTAGTGTACAGTAGTACAGTACGTAGTACAGTACGTAGTACAGTACGTAGTACAGTACGTAGTACAGTACGTAGTACAGTAGTGTACAGTAGTGTATTTTGAAGCTCCAAAACTAGAAAAACGGCAAACACTTTATTTAACCCCATACTGTAAAGACATTTTTATATATTCAATTGAAGATCATAAATGCTTCAACATTTATTTTAACCACAAATTTTTCTGGCGAAATCCAATGCATATTATATGCAATCAGGTCAATGATGGGTTAACTGCACAACGTTGTTATATCACCAAATTTTACAAGTTCACTAATGTTTGTCATTTATATCTGACTACTTATTCGAGTATGCAGAAAGCATTTATTGCGTAACATTGACAAGAGTTGGATAATTCTTTATCTACACCAGGGGTCGGCAACAGCCAACTGGCCTTCCCAGTTCAAGTGAACTGCCCTGGGCAGTTCGTGAACTGGGCAGCCGAGGCGAGCACAGCTCATCGAAATTTTGAACCTCGACAGCGCAGCCGAGGGCAGCTCATTAAAATTTTTGATATCGACAGCGCAGCCCAGTGCAGCTCATTTCAATTTCGGAGCTCAAAAGAACAGCCAAGCACAGCTCGATTTTTCTTATCGAGCCCGAGAGGACAGCGCAGCACAGCTCATTTTTTTTCTGACTTATGCCGACCCCTGATCTACACGGTGTAGTGTACACCAGGTGCCTTACTACACCAGGTGCGCCGTTATGTTAAAATTCTTCCTGTTCGTCCCATTATGTTACAATTTTTTAGCAAAACAATTTCTGGACTTTTTGCTTACGCACTACGCCGTTATGTTACAATTAGTACAAAAAGGCGTATTTCGCGATACTTTTGAGTTACGTTATCACTCTTTTTCGTGATGTTACAAAAAAAACACGTATTGCGCAATACTTTCCCTCTTTGCGCAATACTTTCCCTCTTTCAAAAAGAGGTTACTTGCAATTAAAAATTTTCACGCACATTTTTTTTCTGTCATATTTTTCCAAAACTGTTACGTAGTCAACGGTGCACTAGCTGGCAAAAAATGAACCATGTACGTCACCCGGTTAACCGTTTGTGAATTTGTATTTTTTGTGGTCAGATCGACCAAAATGTGTCCAAGAGTGGTCGGAGAGCTATCGAGAGTATGCTTATTCGATTCAGGACCATTGATTTGCTTATAGAGAAAAAAATACGTAGTACGAACGCTTTAAATGCTCGTTTTGAGAAAATTCCAAAATATGTGTTCAGGGAACTGTTTTGAATATGTATTCAAAGATTAAGAGAAAAACAGCATTAAACGCAATGATTTTTCATTTTTGCTTCCAACTATGTAAGAATAAAAAATACTTTTTCCATTTTAATAACGAATTTCTCCTGATAACTAATTTCTAGTTGTTTTGAAAACAAAAAACAACTTTTGGGTCATTTGTCCACCTAGGTGGACAGCACTGGTTTTCTCGACATATTAAAATAAAACGGCTTGGGCTCCAGAAAGTGGCTATTTAGCGAAAAATTGATGTCAAAAAGTGTGCAAAAATGAAAAAAAAATATTTCTTCAGAAAATGTTCAGAAAAAAAATATTGTTTGCGGGAGCAAGAAAAAACTTGTCGTACCGAACTTAGGGTGTTAACCCAGCGTGGTTAATGTTTTTGAAACTTTTGTCAGCTAATTTTATGACCTATAATTGGACTCTAAAACAAAAGAATTCAAGCCGAGAAAAGCTTCTTTTTTATAAAAGAGCAAAAGACACACTTTAAAACCATTAATTCTATATATACTCAATCATATCAAATCATTAAGTTTTTGTCATTGTTTGTCAGAAGTAAGTAGACGTTGCCCTAAATAATTTATTTACCGCAAACTCAGTTAAAATCTATATTTAAAAAATATTTTTTTTACGCAAAATGATGAATGAAGTTTTTGAGATAATTGCGGTATGTTACAAATTAATATACTTTTATTTCTTTTCCGGTTTTCAATTAACACTGGAACTTTATGAAAGTGGGGATTATGTTTGCCCAATCGGCAAGAAAGCTTGCAAAAAAAGTAAAAAATAACAAAATCCCCACTTTCATAATGTCGAAGTGTNTTATTATTTCATTAGTTTTTAAAATTATGAAATTACTATTTTATTAGTTTTTAAAATTTGTTTAACTCGCAAGGGGAAGTATGTGCATATATGCACACGACATGGTTTTTCGTCGATTTAAGGCATAAGGAGGCCCCGTATGGCAGAATTGGTATTGTTGACCCCCTCAACTTTTCGAGAAAATTCCATCGGGCTTGTTTTTTTTTGCGTAGGTTGTACATTTCAAACAGCTCTCTAGGGGGCCCTGGTGGCCCAAACCAATTTCTTAATAGTCAGATCGACGTAGTTTGACGAGTTCTATAACTTGGCTTTACCAGTTTTACCAGACTTATTGCAAATTATTGTGAATTTTTAAGTGTGTGCATACGTGCACACAATTTTCCCCAATCAAAAAGTTCTTCCCCCTGAGAGCCGAACCACGTAACAAAATCATAAAATCCAATTCATATCGATCAAGTTTCCCAAAAATATCAAGCAAAAACTAAGTAAAACTCAAAACCGGTTTAACTCGAACCAGTCTAGTCGGAATTTTGTGTAGAATTTTCTAATTTATTAAAATTAAAGCGTCACAATAATAGGATAATGAATTTGTTAATGAGCGGGATTGTACCTTTTAAACTCGCAGGGGGAAGTGTGTGCATATGTGCACACGACTGGATTTTCCGTCGATTTAAGGCATAAGGAGGCCCCGTAGGGCAAAATTGGTATTGCTGACCCCCCCCCTCAACCTTTCGAGAAAATTCGATTGACCGTATTTTTTGCGTAGGTTGGATATTTCAAAGAGCTTTCTAGGGGCCCTAGTGGCCCAAATCAATTTCTTAATAGTCACATCGACGTAATTTGACGAGCTCTACAACTTGGTTGTACCAGTTTCAGCAGAATTATTGCGAATTTTTTAGTTTGTGCATACGTTAACACAATTTCCCCCTACGGGTTATCATTCCCTGAGAGTTAAAATGAATCAAACTTTGAATAAAATAACGGAATGTTTTCTTTTGTCAAATTGCAGGTGGTTGAGAAGGTGTTTCGGTCTTCGGCGATATCCCCTGTTTGTATTAACTCGACATTTTGTTTCGATTATTAATCAAGTTTTGACAATACGATGGATTTGCTTTTTTATCGCTAAATCCATTTTGAATACGGAAAATATGTTGGACAATTGTCTTTGCCCGTTTAAACTTAATGCAAAATCTGGCATAAACAAAATGTGTCAGAATCACGAAGATGCGTATCACCTGGTTACATATACTCGCAAAAGTGCGTTATTAAAATATGCCAGAAAGANCTGAGAACCAGTGTTGGAAAAGTTGGCATATGGTCGAATTTTTTCTGACCCCCAACGCAAGCCTTGGCCAACACTCGAATTTTTCCAACGCCCAACGCACGCGTTGGCGAACGCTCCAAATTTTCCCAACGCCTAACGCAAGCCTTGGCCAAGAAAATTGCCCCAACGCTCCCAACGCGTTGAGAAGACAATTGCCCCAACGTCCCCAACGCGTTGGTTGAGCGGTGGGCGTTGGCCAACGCCCAATGCTTCCAACAACTTGTGCGGTTTGGCAGGCTTATTTTACTTCCAGAGGCCAGTTCAGGACATGCCCGGACAGCTCATTTCCGTTTTCGAGCTTGACAGGGCAGTTCATTTTTATTTTTGCGCACAACAGTCCTGTTTCTTTCTATTTTTGAGCTCGACAAGCTAGCTCAGGACCGCTCATATCTATTTTAGAGGCCAGCTCAGGCTAGCTCAGGCCAGTTCAGGCTAGCGCATTAGTTTTTGAAATTTTTTCGTGCCCTGACTGAAACGTTTGGTCTGATATGTCCAATTGTTAACAATTTAGTTGTTGAAGGAATTTGAAAACTATATCCGATTATCCTCGACACTTTTCACTTCAGATTGTCTTTGTTCAGAAATTCCTCAAAAATATTTTATTTTTTGAAATTCCGGACCTTCTTTGATTGCTCTTGGGATTAAACACAAAGAATACTGGACATGATAGGCCCGTTTATTCGTTAAGCTTTCACTTACACACGCAGCCACTTGAAATAATAGTGCTTTATGAATGAAAACTAAGAGTTACAATGTGATAAGAGTAGAATAGAACAAAAAAAAAAATTACGTGTTTTAAGTATTTTGAACATCGGTAATTCATAATGAGAACATAGGTTTACTTTAACACAACATAATAATTAATTATTTTCGTGTTAAATGTTATTAGCAATTGTGTAGCGAAAGGTCAATATGTTTTAGAAAATATTCGATCATAGGTTCAGCCGCCTGTACACTCAGTGGTTAAATTAAAACCAGAATTATATCAGAATCACCCCCACCCGAAATGACATACACTGGGTGCGCAGTTATCGGGCGGGTTTCGCGACAAAAAAACCTTAATCGGGCGCCCGATAACTGCTCAGGGCGGAAGCGGAATAAGGTAAAAAGTATGCAAAAAAACCGCCTGATAACAGCACGAGGGTGCCCGATAACAGCACGAGCGGGAAATTTGGTCATATACACCGGGTGCGCAGTTATCGGGCGGGTTTCGCGACAAAAACGCCTTAATCGGGCGCCCGATAATTGCTCCGGGCGGAAGCAGAATAAGGTGAAAATATGCAAAAAACCCCGCCCGATAACAGCACGAGCGGGAAATGTGGTCATTTATACATATATATATATTCAAGAGCAATGCGCAGGGTGCCCGATAACTAGACACAAACCCGCCCGATAACTGCGCACCCGGTGTATTATCTTTTATAGCTTTTTGTGAAATCTACCACATATATGTTGGCGCTAAAGAGGAAAATACTGAATATCACGATATAGTTTTTAGGGGCTCAAGGGTGAAATAATATACACCACCTGAGGGGTTATCTTACCACTTTTGTGAGCAAAACGTATCGTCAGTTTTAATTATTGAACTAAACGCCCTGATGGGGTATCTTACCGTTTTTAAGCGTTTATAAAAGTAAGATAACCCCTCAGGTAGTGTACAAATAACCTTGTTCTTTCCAAATATGAACCAGATGAACTCTTGTGGTTCAAATGAATAACATATTGACGTATATTGGTACTTTTTTTCGAAATAACCACAAGTTTCCAGGGAGTGCTGTTGACCAGAGCCAAAAACATGAAATTTTAGCGATTAATAATGATTTTCTTCTAACCGGTTGGTTTTCAGCGGTTCTGAGGGTCAGAATCAGAATCACCGTGGTCGAATACCCCTAATTAAATGTTTTTCATCAACATATGAATAACTTTATTTTTCGTTTAAAAAATCATGGCATAGGGCGTGTATTGGGCCTATAAATACTCTTAAACGTTATCAGTTTTTATACCTCTATATTCAACCGTACCCTGCATACTTTTGCGAAAAGTAAAGGGGTATTTTGCATTTAATATTTCCCGTCCTTAATATTTCCCGTCCTTAATATTCCCCTCCTTAATATTTCCCGTCGCATGCATCGTTTCCTTCCCGAAACAGCCACGTTGAATGTTTAAAAAGTATAATAAGAAAAAATCGTCAAATAATCCGTATATATTAAATTGTGCTCGCCGTCGCTGTTTGTTAATAATCGTTCTCCGCCAATTAGAGCTAAGTGTTGTTCTGCTTGGGCCGTTGTTTAAATTTGTTGTTCTTGGAAGAAGGCGAGCGTTGTTCGCGCCATAGAGACCATATCGTGGGTGTCGAGCAGAACGCCCAAAAAATAGTAAAATTATTGTTTTTTTTTTGTAAGATTTTTTTTCAAACATTTTCCGGTTACAAAGCCACAAGTGTCCCATTTTGCTTTTCTTGATTTAACACTTGAGTGGAAGAGAAGATAAATTTTGAGAGAAAAAAAAAGCTTTCACAATGGACGTGGTGGAAGAGGAAGAGTCACTTACGCGAAAAGTTCTAGGAATTTTATTAATGGAATCGGTACGTTTTATTTCAATTGGATATCAACTTATTAGGTCAATCTAAAATCAAATTTTTCAACAAAAAATTTGTTTAATATTTTATAGCAAAAAAAGTGAAAAAAAGGAGCAATCTACTACTAAGGGTTTTACATGAATTTTCGCCGTTTTTTCTCTCGTATTTTCTAGATAGCGAAAAAGATCGGAGAAATTCATGTAAAACGCGGAAAAGGAAATTTTTTCTAGAATATGACGAAATTTTAGACATAAAATTGTACTCAGTGCCTTGCTTATTTTTTAGCACTATTTCTGCTCTCTAGCGCCAAAAATCGTAATTTTTCATTTTTGACCCACATGAGTTTAGGAAAAAATTTACGTCAGGGCGCGGAAAATACTAAAATCTTTCGGTCTTGTAAAAAATTGGTCCCCACGTTTAACCCAACCTAAATATAGATTATTTTGTGTTGTTCCATCCGGAGTTTAGATCCATCACGGTAGGAACAGTTTTTGTTTTATAATGATTGATTTATTACGGACTAATTTATATCCACTTTTGAATTGCGACTCGAAATTTCTAAAACGTTCCGCTTTTATTTATCCTTCGTCAGTTCATATGACCCAAGATAAAACGAATTGTTCCGTAAACGGGAAAAAATATAAACAAAATCGTAGACAAAATGCTTTGTGAAATCTCTCAGTGGGTCTCAAAACTGGCCCAAATGTGACTTAATTGAGACCCGGTGCTAAATAACATAATTGGTACGATGAGAGATTTTCCGCACGATCGTATTTTTTTTTCTTAAATCGTTATTCGTCCTTGCTTTCCCTGTTAAAGAATGAGTCGTAAAACATAATGAAAATATTTTGGCGCTAGAGAGAAAAAAAGGTGCAAATCATTTCTTCAAATTTTCGAAAATTTATCTTTAGTAGATTACTCATTGTTTCACATTATTAACGCTCTAACGCCAAATATCGTAATATTTTCACTATTTTTGGCATGGTTGGATTCAGAAACAAAAACTACATCCAATCACTAATATTTTTTAAAAAATTTTTGGCAAATTTTTTTTTTCGCTTTTTTTGCTTGCATTGTCTTTATGAGGTCTGAATAGCTTTTAAGTGAAAATGTCCCGTTGAATTTTGGGACTGGGAAAGTACTTAAAATGGTTCGGGAAAGTCGGGATTTACGAAACCTTGAATAGCGATTATATCGTAAACTAAAAATGTTTTTTTTTTCGAACTTTTTTAAAAGTTGTTCACCGCTCAACAAGCTTGCACCATTTTTTTGAATTTATCAAATATCGTTTGCAATTAAGGAGTTAGAATTTCTCTGAAAGCCACCGTTAATCCAACTATGTTTTTTTCTCTTTCTCTCTAATGACGTATAGTCAAACCTTGCTGCTATTGGCTGAAGCCGGATCAAAATCATGCTGACGCGCTCTAACACACTAGGGTGAGTTACACAATCTATAGCTCACATAAAATATTAGTAACATCATTAATGGTCTGTAAATTACAGAATATAACATCTTCTCCTAAAATGTATCATAACCTTCAAAAAATTCTAACTCCTTAATTTCAAACGATATTTGAAAAATTCAAAAAAATGGAGCAAGCATGTTGAGCGGTGAATAACTTTTAAACAAGTTCGAAAAGAAAAACATTTTTAGTTTACGATATAATCGCTATTCAAGGTCTCGTAAATCCCGACTTTCCCGACCCTTTTTAAGTACTTTCCCAGTCCCAAAATTCAACGAGACATTTTCACTTAAAAGCTATTTTGACCTAATAAAGCCAATGCAAGCAAAAAAAGCGAAAAAAAAAATTTGCCAAAAAAATTTTAAAAAATATTAGTGAATCTGAAATCACCCAATCTCGGTTAAGGCGAATTCGACACAATAATTGTGTCGAGTTCTCCTTTCGACCATCAATTTATCAAACTAATTCCCGGTTATTTCGCGGAGTAAAACTCAAAAAAAAAAATCAGTCAATGCTACCGTATGAGTTTCTTGAAAATCGGCCGCAAATTTCTAGATTTTTTTTTTCATTTCATAATAACGTGAGAAGGTGGGGATAAGATGAAAAGGAAAACTTGTGTATTCTGGAAACACACAGGCGATTTTCATAAAACTCACTCGGTAGTTTTCATATGTTTTTTTAACAACCTGTGAAATTGATGAAGTAGCCAGAATAACGTCAGGTCTTTTGTTTTCTTCGATGAGAGATTAATAATCACTAAAAGTTAGTTACCTAGGGTAAATAACCAGACGCTTGATCTAGATAGTCGATATAAAATACAAATAATAGAACAAACATTTTTTTTATAATAATTGATTAACTCGCCAAGATTGATCGTGTTCCAAACTAAACACAGCTAGCTAACTAAATACACATTTTCCATCAGCTAGCTCTCAAATTTTGATATAAATATGAATCATAAATATATTTATATGATACACTCCCTGAGGCTTTATGTGACCATTTCGCGACCTGAAAAGTGGTCACATAAACCCCGGTCACATAAACCCTCCGGGAGTGTATCTACCACATGCGCAGTTATACACCCCTAATCAATTATATTAACACCAGTTATCGTAACAAAGTTCAGTAATCTTAAAAATTTTTGAACTAAAAAGTATCGTGATTTTCAATTGTTTAACCAAGCGCCCTACCCAATTATCTTAACAAATATTCAAATATTTTAACACTTTTTCGAGCAAAAAAATTGTTAAGATAACTGATTATGTAGTGTATTTAAAGCAGTAATCTTTCAAAAACAAATATTTTCTCATCTGTTGCCAACACATTTATCTTACAACAAATTGTTGTGCACAAACAAAATATCATAATTTTCGCCTACGCACTGCATAGTTATCGTTCTATTTTTTGTAGTAAAATTTCGAACACAATTTTGTAACAATAAAAACTTCTAGAATCTGATTTCATTTGTAAACAAATGCACCCGATGCGTATAAATTTCTAGAATAAAAAGCGGTAAACTTTGAGCTTTGGCACACAGTACACGTCCTTAAAATAATCATGCGCATTTATTTAGAAAACTTTTA
>SCLG01000413.1:55590-99719 GCA_004367875.1 Oikopleura albicans
GCGGAAAAGTTTCTCGCGGAAAAAGTTTCTCGCGGAAAAAGTTTCTCGCGGAAAAAGTTTCTCGCGGAAAAAGTTTCTCGCGGAAAAGTTTCTCGCGGAAAAAGTTTCTCGCGGAAAAAGTTTCTCGCGAAAAAAGTTTCTCGCGAAAAAAGTTTCTTTCGGAAAAAATTTCTCGCGAAAAAAGTTTCTCGCGGAAAAAGTTTCTCGCGGAAAAATTTTCTCGTGGAAAAAGTTTCTCGCGGAAAAAGTTTCTCGCGGAAAAAGTTTCTCGCGGAAAAATTATCTCGCAGAAAAGGCGATTGCGCTGGAAAACGCCAAAAACTTGAAAAATTGTGAGATAACGGATCTTCTGGGAAACGATCTAGAATATAATTGAACTAAGTAAAATATTGATTACGTAACTTGAAAATATTGCGTAATACGGGTCATTTGTGTACAGAATCAAGATAGTGAGAAATACTGTATTAAAAAACATTTTGCAATGATTAGGGTTGATCGCCCTAAGATAGTACCAGTGAATAATTTATTCAATAAAGGGTCACGGGAGTTGACAGCTTATCAATTCAAATCAGCTAATCAATTGTTATTCATATTTTTCTTTATCTCTAGGGGGTTAGTTCAACAAAATTCGATAAAAATCTCACTTTCAACAGAAAACAGCACATTTGAAAAAAAATCGCGATTTAAATTGAGAAAACAATGAATGAGGATGGAAATCCTTACATTGTCTTTAAGTGCGTTTGTTATTTTGGAGTCTTCGCCAAATTATTCAGTTTAAGATCATTATTTGTATATCTATTAAAATACGAATTTATAAATTTTAAATTTTGCGTCTCAAAATGAGCTCAAAACAGGAAGCGTCTTATTTAACAGAGGTGAAAGCAAATTTACTATCGGTAGGTGTAGGGAGGGATCCGGATAATGGTCTAAAAAACCGGTATTCCGTCAGTTTTTGTACCTCTTAACTCCCAGGAGGAAGTGTGTGTATATAGACACACAACTTGTTTTTTTCGTTGATTTAAGCCATAAATACCCGTAGGGCAAAACGGATATTGCTAACCCCCCCCTCAACTTTTCGAGAAAATTCGATTGACGTTTTTTGCGTAGGTTGGAGATTTCAAACAGCTCTCTAGGGGCCCTGATGGCCCAAATCAATTTATGAATAGTCTGATCGACGTAGTTTGACGAGCTCAACAACTTGGATTTACCAGTTTTTCGAATTATTGCGAATTATTGTGAATTTTTTACGTGTGTGTATATAAACACGCATTTTCCCCCTTAGAGTTAAACGGTTGATAGCAAGCAATTTTAGGGTTCATTATAGGATGCGCCGTATTAGATTACCGTATATATTGAAAAATCAAGCATTTTGAAAGATTTCTAGAATAGGGTCAAAATCGCAGGTGGTTGTCCTAGGTGCACCTAGGTGCATAACCGTTACCAAATGCGAGATTTAAAAAGTTAATAAAACTCGCGAACCTCTTCCTATAAAATTTTGAGGTTCGCCAGAAAAAATAATCTTTTTTCGAGAAATGAATGTGGGATTTTTTTGTGTAGACGCAAGCTGATTTTTGACATTTTCGGCCCTTTTCTGCCATTTTTTTTTTGCAAAATTAGTTTCAATGTACTCGTTGGCATCTGAATTTTTTTGTTATAATGAATCTATCTTCTATAATTTAAAGTCTATCAACAAACTTGATAGTTAGCTCAAAATGTTACTCGTTGCAATCATTAACAAATGACCCACGTCTATAAATCGAAGAACGTCCCAAAACAGTTTTTTAACCTATCTAATATTATGTTAATGGTTCAAATGGACTTCAAAACGCTCACCATTAGTCCACGTTTAAATACACATCTACGGTATAGTCTATCTGAGTATGCACTTTTTAACTCTTAGGGGGAAGGAGTTTTTGGGAACCCGTAGGGGGAAAATGCGTGTAAATAAACACGCACTTAAAAAATTCACATTTATTCGCAATAATTCAAAAAAAAACTGGTAAAGCCAAGTTGTAGAGCTCGTCAAACTACGTCGATCTGACTATTCAGAAATTGATTTGGGCCCTATTCAGAAAATCGTTTTGCCCTACGGGGCCTTCATATGCCTTAAATCGACGAAAAAACCCAGTTGCGTGTCTATTTACACGCACTTCCCCCTGGGAGTTAACAGACAACAATTACGGGCATTTTGGCGTCGCAGAAAAAGTTTCTTGCGGATGAAGTTTCTTGCGGAAAAAGTTCCTCACGGAAAAAGTTTCTCGCAAAAAAAAAAAATTTCTGCGGAAAAAGTTTCTCGCGAAATAAGATTTTGGCCCAAACTGCGCGAAAAACATAATTTTTTTTTGTATATTTTTTTTTAATTCTTTCTTGTTGAGGTGCATATTACACTAGGTGCGCCGTTATGTTACAAAACCAAATTTAAAAAAAGTGTAACATAACGGCGCAGTGCGTAGGCAATTTCGCTAGAAAACGCCGAAAAAATTAAAAATTGTAGCATAAAGGGACGAACGGGGAAAATGTTGCGCAATATGTGTTTTTTTTTGTACAAATTGTAACATAACGGAAAATAGTGATTACGTAACTCAAAAGTTTTGCGAAATACGAGTTTTTTTTGTACAAATTGTAACATAACGGCGTAGTGCGTAGGCAAAAACGCCAGAAATTTTTTGCTAAAAAATTGTAACATACCGGGACGAACGGGAAAAAATGTAACATAACGGGGTGAAACATAACGGCGCACCTGGTGTATTTTGCAAGGATAATTATAGAAAAGCATTGCCGATGGCTTTAAATGTCAATTATTTTTTTCAATTTCAAAAGCCTGACCGGTGGTATATGAAAGCCACTTAGTTTTCAAGTTCGAGTGCTCGGCAAATGAAATATTAGGATTACAATGTTTCAATAAAAAAAAACCGATTGACATTTCTTGTAATACCATTTTAATTCGACAACAACTTTGTTTTACAGTAGATGACTGAAAATCTTTTTTATCTTATTTTGCAAAAAAAGCTTCTTTGTACAAATTATATACATACAAGTAAAATATGTAACTAATACAGAGTAGGGGGGGGAAGCTAAAGAAAAAATATTTCCAAAAAAAATATGTGGACTGGGATTCGAACGGTATGGTGTATGGTTCGAATCCCAGTCCACACATATTTTTTGGGAAATATTTTTTGGTCCATACCGCATGATTCATAAGTATATGCTAAAATTCAAGAAAAACTTTGACTGAAACAAAATTTGTCAAAAATAATTACAAGGGGTATGGTGTGAATAAGGGCCTGCTGAATAAGGGTCGCTTTTTCCGATATTTTTTCTTATTTTGCAAATAAGGGTCGCTGATGTTAACACTGCTTCCCATGGTCATTTCTAATTATTTTTTGATACATTTTTAATTTACAAAAAATCATAATAACGTGAATTTATAAGACAAAACTCTCCTAATTTAGGGTGTAGTTTATTAAAGTTGTGTGCTTAATAAGGGTCGTTTCCCAAAAAATGGTTAACTGACCCTTAATAAGCACTTCCTTTTTATGTGCGAATTGGAATTTAAACCTCGCGGCTCCCACATTTGGCGAAAAATGTACCCCATTTTTGAAAAAAAAATTGAAATTTAGTATCATACATTCTAACACTGATTTTTACGTATTAAAAAATAAGAATTGGATAGGTCAAATTTTCGAAAAAAAACTGTTTTGGCCAAAATGTTCGCCTCGAAAAGTTAGCTTTTAATATTTTTCGGAAAATCAAGGTCAACGGGTCACGTGATAAATTAGGATAAAGGCATGGTTTTTGCCCAAACGAAAAACACGATATCTAGGAGTTAAATGATTTTTTCAACTTTTTATGCGTTTTTTGAGGTAATCATAAGAAAATCTCAAATCCGCCGGAATTTTTTTTTTTTTTAGTATTGCTTTTGTCAGCTTTTTTCAATTCCTTGAACTAATTCGGAAGTTATTGATCGTAACATCCATTATACAGTATAATTGATTATTCAATGGCAATTACACTTTATTGAAAAATCCCTGTCGGAAGGAAGCATGGAATATGTGTAAATAGATCACTATTATCTAACAAAAATTATAATGATCTAATTTTAATAATAATTACTTTAGCCATTTTCCATTTTTCAGTGTTTTTACAAGAGCACTAAATCCGCCTCTTTGAATCTCCTTGATTTTTTTTTTCGTTTTAAGAACAATTGTTTCGACAAATTGCCGTATTTACTATTTTTATTTCAAATGGCAACATTTAATCGATGTGAACATTGAAATTTTATGAAACTGATATCAGGGCTGAACAAAAGAAGTTTTTATGGGTTATTTTGAACCATCTTCCCGAAATCAACTAGATAGCTATGTAAGTAACGTTGTTTTCAAAATTTGTCATTTTATCGCGGATCAGTTGTAAACTAATAAGAGAACAAAAGGATTGAAACTCAGATTTTTAGGTTTGCGAAATTATACCGTCATTGCAAACTTTAAACAGTTGCGAGTTTACCATAGCTCCGACTTTACCGTTGTTGCGGGATTACGGTAGTTGCGAGTTTACGGTAATAGCTAGTTTTGGATAGTTTCGAACTTTTTACATAAGTTGCGAGTTTTTTCACCTTAGTTGCGAGTTTTCGGTAGTTACGATTTTTTTTACCGTAGTTTCGAGTTAACGGTAGTTGCGGTTTATTTTACCGTAGTTGCGAGTTTAGAGTTGTTGCGAGTTGTTTTTTACGGTAGTTGCGCGTTTACGATAGTTGCGAGTTTTTTCACGGTAGTTGCGAGTTTTTTTCACGGTAGTTGCGAGTTTTTCGCCGTAGTTGCAAGTTTACGGCAGTTGCGAGTTTTTTACGGTATTTGCGAGTTTTTTCGCCGTAGTTGCGAGTTTACGGTAGTTGCGAGTTTTTTTTCCGTAGTTGAGAGTTCTTGTGGCAACGAAAATAGAAATTGAAAACCTTATTATTGAAAAGTGAGACACATATCTGTATATGACATTTAGTAAGCATCAGCCACGAAACAAAAGCTGATAAAATAGCATGAAAAAATTTGAAAAAATAACTGATGCAATTGAGGAGAAAGATACAGTTTTTTTGTTTGAAAAAAAAATAGATTAGAGAAAATTTTATGATAGAAAAATTTCTATCCATGATTTTTACTACTATTATTTCGTTCAAACTTAAAAAATTAAATCTTTGAATAAAAAAGGTCAGCACTAAAACAAAGGCACTTCGGATATCGTGTACTTACTAGATACTGCGTTTTATTAACATCACGTTAATTTGTTCAACACGCAAAGTAAAAAATTTCAAAGGTATTCAATTGAACAAGTTATCTTGGCATTTTTGGGGTTCACAAATGGCGGTTTTCGTAAGCGTTTTTTGCGGGGAATAATTACAGTCTTTTGCCGATCGAACATTATGACGCGCCAAAGGGTCACACTTGGCCTGGTAATTGCCTTTTAAAATATGCAAAAAATGGCGATAAAGTCGCGTTTTTTCCCAAAATCAATTACCTGGCGACTCACTTCCCGGTCGTGCAATTACAGTAACTGTCACTTTTCGGGGTATTTAGCTACGCAACCTGTCAAATCAAAGGCCCTGGATTTGTTAAAGAAAAAAAAACATTCAATAAGTCATAATTTCACAGCATTGCACTTTTTCAATTTATGCTTATATTTTCGGTTATGAACATAGTGAAAGCTGTTTTTATTATCATTTTTCTTTTTATTGCTTTTGTTTTATCGTATTGCGCAATATTCGTGTTTGAAATCAAATACTTTTTCGAGGTAGTATAAATCGAATGGATTTTTTTGGCAAAATGTGTTGCATTCGTAGCCAAAACTGCAGGCCTCTGAATTCAGGGACTAATTTTTAGCGTTTGAAGCCCCGCTTTCTGGGGCTGTTCTGTCATGAGATATTTTACACGCGCTTTTTTAGCTTTTCTTTGCAAAGTCCTCTGTCATAGAACAGGTCAAACATAAAAATAATCGAAAAATAACTGTGTGTACAACATATGCGTCTTTTACGGTTACTTATTTTTAGCTAAATAATGGGTATCTGGCGGAAACAAAACGATGAAAAAAATTTCAGAAAAAAATGGCTATTCGACGAAAAACTAAAAAGTGGATTGTAATGATTTAATTCAGTTTTGGCTCAAGTTCACTCCGTCGTATGATAAATTGTGATTAAGTCTACATTAAAAGCCAAAACTGAATAAGGACACTACAATCCACTTTTTAATTTTACGTCGGATGACTAAATTACTTTTTGTTTTGAAGAAATCTGTGGTGAGGGCTTATTTTTTCCCTAACCAAAACAGAACATAAATTATTATTATGTTTAAACATTATCACCGACCTGAAAAAATGCGGTTTGTCGAACATAAATCATGGCAAGGTTTTTTGAAATACGGTGCAAAAATAAACGTTGCTCATCCCCTCGAGACATTGGATAACTTTTATTTATTGCTCACAATAGTATATTTGCAAAAATGTCAATACTGTAAAAAACATCGCATTCGTTCCGAGCAATCTATTCTTCATTTTATTTTAAGTAAACGTATATTTATAAGGATCAATAGGCATATTATATTAGCTTTTTAGGCATTCGTTATGGCGGAGGTAATTTCTTAACTTTTTAAAATTAAAAAAAAATAAAACATGCTCAGAGACGCGGTATGTTCTTAGAAATTTCGATATTTGGCAAATTGTTTAACCTTATGTGCAATTTTTTCAGCTGCAACACTGTGGCTCAAAAACTCACCCCTACTTAGGATAAGGCACTATATCTCTTTATAAATTAAGCATTCAAATGCGCTTTTTAAATTTTTTCGGAAACAAATTTTACACGCAGCCTCTATTGGCCCGTTCATCTTTTACCTACGCAAAATTTGACCCATAATATTTGTACAGGCCGTATACTGATAATAATTACAAGAGCCTAAAGTAAGGGCCATTACCCAAAGTAAGGGCCATCTTTTGACATTCTTGTAAATCGAAAAAGTTGGCCATTACTTTGGGGCTCCCTGTATATGTATAGTNCATGCTCAGAGACGCGGTATGTTCTTAGAAATTTCGATATTTGGCAAATTTTTTAACCTTATGTGCAATTTTTTCAGCTGCAACACTGTGGCTCAAAAACTCACCCCTACTTAGGAGAAGGCACTATATCTCTTTATAAATTGAGCATTTAAATGCGCTTTTTAAATTTTTTCGGAAATAAATTCTACACGCAGCCTCTATTGGCCCGTTCATCTTTTACCTACGCAAAATTTGACCCATAATATTTGTACAGACCGTACAGTGATAATAATTACAAGAGCCTAAAGTAAGGGCCATTACCCAAAGTAAGGGCCATCTTTTGACATTCTTGTAAATCGAAAAAGTTGGCCCTTACTTTGGGGCTCCCTGTATATGTATAGTGACAATCGACTATTAAAAAAAAACTAAGGGACTTAAAAATGTGAGAAAAGAATGGCTCCTTATGGGGTCTTTAATCAAATTCATCACGTGGCAGGATGAACTTGAGCCAAAACTCAATTAGTTCACTACAATCCACTTTTTAATTTTACGTATAATGGCCAAATTACTTTTTTGTATCTACTTGCGTTTATGGCTTATTTTTCCATCCCTTTGATAAAAATTTAGGAAAAGCAAGTGCGAAATAAACTTATCATATTCAAACATGTAATTGTCACAAAACTACCTAACTTGCGCTGCCCCGAAGGGATGCGTGGTAAAAATGGTTATTGGATCGCAACGTTGCAAATTAAATACAATTACAATACAGAGATATTTTTACGCATTTGAAGCTTTATAAAGATTTTATCTAACAATACGATTAAAGAAAACGATTTTATAATCGTATTCTGTTGTGCTATTAATAATAGCCTATTATACCCTAAAATGGTAAATTATATCATAAAAACAAAACAAAAAATGAATTGAGAATATTTAAAATGTGCATTTGCTAAGTAGGACGTAGGTTGATCAGGATTGTAAATTTAGCGAAACTCGCGGCCGCCTACAAGTGCATTCAAAAGCTTTACGTTGATTCACATAGGGACAACAATTTATTTCATGCAGACCTGAGATATTTTTCAAAATTTTAAACGGTCGAGTAAATTCTTCAAAAATTATAACCATCGACAGGACTCGGTATAATACCGAGTCCTGTCGATGGTTATAATTTTTGAAGAATTTATTCGACCGTTTAAAATTTTGATAAATATCTCAGATCTACATGAAATAAATTGTTGTCCTTATTTAGTCAAAAATATAATGAGGCCTCGCCCGGAATTTCGAGCTCAACAATGAACATAAAATAGCCTCGCTTCGCCTTTCGGGCTCAAAAATGAAAAAAAATGGCCTCGCCTGGCTTCTGGAGTTTAAAAAAAATAAGATGGCCTCGTCAGGCCTCTTGAATTCAAAAAAATAAAATAAGATGGCCTCGTCTGGCCTCTGGAGTTCAAAAGATAAAAATACGATGGCCTCGCCGGGCCTCTGGAGTTCAAAAAAATAAAATAAGATGGCCTCGTCTGGCCTCTGGAGTTCAAAAAATAAAAATAAGATGGCCTCGTTTGGCCTCTGGAGTTCAAAAAATAAATATAAGATGGCCTCGTCTAGCTTCTGGAGTTCAAAAAATAAAATAAGATGGCATGCGTCAATTTTATGAAACTTTAATTTTTAAGTTCAGTAAATTATGTGCCACGTTCACTAGGTTGAAAATGCTTCATATTATTAAAACCGAACATTTGTTTAGTTAATTAACAAGTGCAATTAATAAATTATTAATATTTAGAACTCGGAAACATGCAACCAGGGCGATGTGCGATTTGTTTGTCCGCGCCAAAACGAACCAAGAGATTTCCTTTTTTGCTGCAAAATCAACGGCAGCGAAGCTAACTTGGTACGTAAAATTTACTATTTTGAATACACCATTTACCTCAGTATGTTTACACCCGTTGCAGGTTTCGCCTTTTTTCTATATTCGCCCAAACAGGGCTCGGCAAAGCCGGGCATTTCCATTGGCTTGACTTGACTTTTTCCCCTCGCAAAAAAATTGGGCTTGGCTTGGCTTGGATTTTTACATTCCCAAATTTATTTGTTGGCTTGGCTTGTCTTTTCACCAGTGTTCCGAAAATGCGACATCTGCGGAACACTGCTTTTCACACTCTCAAAAATATTTGGCTTGGCTTTTTCCCTTCTCGAAAAATTATGGCTTGGCTTTGTTGTTTACATTCTCAAAAAACGTGGCTTAGCTTAGCTTGGCTTTTTTGTCCCTCCCAAAAAATTGGCTTGGTTTTATTTCCCTTCAAAAAAAAATCGGCTTGACCATGTGCCAAAGGCCCTACGTGCCGAGCACTGCGCCCAAATCAAGTTGAGCCTGTAAAAATATCAACAAAAAATCGGAAAATTTATGGCATTAGCTCTAACATTAATATTTTTAACTCTCAAACGTGAAGGAGTTTTTGGGAACACGTAGGGGGAAAATGCGTGTAAATAAACACGCACTTAAAAAATTCACAATGGTTAGCAATAATTCAAAAAAAACGGGTAAAGCCAAGTTGTAGAGCTCGTCAAACTACGTCGATCTCACTATTCAGAAATTGATGTGGGCCACCAGGGCCCCCTAGAGAGCTGTTTAAAATCTCCAACCTACGCAAAAAAAAACACCGTCAATCTAATTTTCTCGAAAATTTGAGGGGGGTCACCAATACCCGTTTTGCCCTACGGGGCCTCCATATGCCTTAAATCGATGAAAAAACAAAGTGCGTGTCTATTTACACGCACTTCCCCCTGGGAGTTAAAATCAGAATTTTAATACATTTTTAATACATTTCTAATACATTTCTAATACATTTCTAATACATTTTAATACATTTTAATACATTTTAATACATTTTTTTTTAAATTTAACCTTTTTCTCGCAAACCAAATACGGCCGTTATACGAGTAAAAACTGTATCACGTAAAAGTGGATAAAAAAAAGTAAAAAGACCACGTAATATGTTTGCTTCCAGAGGCGTGATGATTTCTTCCTGACATTTACGGCTTTCACCTGCAGCGCGTATTTATTTTAGCACTTGGAAAAAGACAAGGAAATTAATTTATCTTTCCTTTAGACGTGTTGCGATGACAAATCACTCTCCAAGTATTTTCATGAGGAACCTACAAACGATGTACCTAATTCTAGCTATTC
This sequence comes from Oikopleura albicans, assembly GCA_004367875.1. Classification (NCBI taxonomy): domain Eukaryota; kingdom Metazoa; phylum Chordata; class Appendicularia; order Copelata; family Oikopleuridae; genus Oikopleura; species Oikopleura albicans. Next base: position 65,783 of record SCLG01000413.1, read on the forward strand.
CTTCCTCGAGTAAGTTTCATTTAAAATTAACCCTTGAACACATTATTCGGACATTTGTCTGGATCAGCACTTTAGACACGTTTCCCTTAATTAAATGATATATATCTGCTATAGCAGATAAAATCAACATAGAGTTAATTGAAAGGAATATATAATATATTTTATGCAACATAAAGGCGTAGGTTCGGTTTAGTAAATTATATGTTTGCTTATGTTACATATGCAAAACATATAATTTACTAAATAGAACTTGCGCCGTTATCTTGCATAAAAAACCCGTAGCAAACGGGGAAATCTGCTAGATAACACCGCAGTGTTCAACATATAAAGATAGCGATGTTTGAAAAATTTACCAACAAGAAAATCCGCAAGATAACGGAGCAAGCAGCAAAATCTGCACCATAACTAGCGAACAATAACAGCGTAGGGGGTTATATCTCAAGCATTTACGTTTTTCGGATAAATTTTATAAATCAAAAACTTTCCAGAAGTCTTTTTCGGCTGACAAAGGCGAATTTTTTTAAATAAGGAAAATATACAGTCCTTACTTCCAAACCGGGCGTTTTTTATTCTCGAAAATAGCGTCTTTATTGGAGTAAATTGTTATAAAGTGTCCATTTTTGACTCTTTTTGGGACTTTTTCACAAAAAGCGTCCGTAATGGAAGAAATTGGTCGCATTGACTGCTTCCCTACATTAAAGACTGTATTTTTAAGGAGTAACCAACTCCTTTTGGAAAAAGCTAATTTCGGAAAAGAAATTCGACACATTACCGTATGTGTTCAGCCAAGTGGCCGAGATATATGCTCAAAGGTTAACCGCAGAATACCTTTGAACTTGGGCAGATTTATGTTCAAAGATAAAACATGTCATATCCGAAAATGGAATGCTACTTCTTTGGTGACGTGAAAAGTCATTAGATTGATGAGAAAATAAGAAAAATGATTATTATCCGTGGAATTAACTTTTTATAGTTTAAATTGAAATACCAAAAAAGTATCTACGCATATATATATAAGAGACAAATACCTCAAGATTAAAAATAACGGTTTTATTTTGCTCAAATAAAATTAAACGAGAATCTTATAAAAATAATATGAGATGAACATCAGTTATTTTTCTATAATTATTTTATTTCGGGAAATAAAAAAAACGGCAACTGTATTCAACAAACTCTCGCACTGGTAGATATGGTACAGGTTTAGCCTCATGAAAATCGGCTGAGCGTTTCTAGAATTGAGCAATTTTTTCTTTCTTCTTGCAATCACTAATATTTTTTGCAATCACTAAAATTTTTTTGGCAAATTTTTTTTTTCGCTTTTTTTGGTTGGATCGACTTAGTTAGGCAAAAAGAGATTTTAAGTGAAGAGTCCACTTTTAAATTTGGGACCGGGAAAGTACTTAAAATGGTTCGGGAAAGTCGGGATGCTCCTATTGGGCAATATCGATTTAAAATATGCCGACACGGTATACTACAAACGCGCAGCCGATTTTCATGAGACTAAACCGGTAGAAGTGGGAAAATCGAAAACTTTTCGAAAAAAACTGGTAAAGTCAAGTTGTAGAGCTCGTCAAATTACGTCGATCTCACTAGACAAAACTTAATTTGGACCACCAGGGCCCCCTAGAGAGCTGTTTGAAATGTCCAGCCTACGCAAAAGAACGACTTTTTTCTAGACCACTTCTTTCACCTACGCCCACGTTGGATTGGGTTGCAAATAGGCGCAAATTAAAGCTAAGGGTATGAACCTGTAGACTAAATATAATTTGGCTTTACCAGTTTTTTTTTCGAAAATTTTTCGATTTGCCCACTTCTACCATATCTACCACTAATACATTTATTTAAAATGAAATGAAATAACACTCGGACACAATGAAAGTGGGATCGTATTGAATTGCGCGCGCGCGGATTCGAGAGAAAGTTATGTAGCCAATAGAGAGAAAGCTGAAATCGCATTTTGCCACTCAGCGCGCGTGCTATCCGATACGATGCTTTACCTGCTTTCATCGTGCCCAAGCGTTATTAGAGCACGAACGGAGAAAAATGAATAATTAGTGCGCAGTGTGTACAGTCCTTAACCATTTATCGGACATTTTCGGTTCTCGGACATAGCGTCCGATAAATGAGCATCGTCACAAAAGAGGTCACTTTTTGGCCCAAAAAGCGTCCGATAAATGAGTAAGCGTCCGATAAATGGTTAAGGACTGTATACCATTTCCCGGTTAATTGACGTTTAACCGAGATACCTAAATGATTCGTTTTTTCTCCGTTTGTTATAATTTTGATAATAAAGACTTTTAGAAGAACATATTATAAATAAAGATGATTGTAATGTCATATAATTTTATAAACTCGAACAACAACAACAACTACAGGGTAAGGTAATATAGATGCTAAGCCGATTTTTGTGACTTATATTCGCTCAGCGCACTCGCGAACAAAAATCGGCTTAGCATCTATATTACCTCACCCTGTAAAATCCGTCTTTAGGTCGAGCCAGGACACACGTCTTCGGATTTTCCTTGGGGGTTAACGGTTGATTATTAATGGAAAATCTGGAGTTAATATTAGCTAAGTAGTAATAAATCTCACTAAAGTAATTTTCTCTTTTTTGATAATTATTCTATGATATAAAATCTCAGTCTTTGCGTTCATAAGAGAAGTGCTTCACTAATAATAAAGCCAAATAAAAATATTTTTTTTTTCGAAAATTTCTATTTTATTTCTATTTTTTCAGAATGATTGGTCAAATCATCATTGGCCTTTATATTGTGTTTGTCGTTGGATTGATGGCCGTCGATTTTTTCAGGTATGTTTTGAAACTAAAAAAGTTCAAAAAAAAAAATGTCTTTATCTGGCGTTTACTTTGTGAAAATTGTCCTAACTTTCGGGGCCTCTATTTAAGTGGAGTATTTTGGCGGATATGTAGGGTACTTAGGGTATTTTGGGTTGTTTTGGCGACCACAAAATTGGTCGCCAAATTTTATTCAAAATAAGACATCGCCGCCAAATGGTCGCCAAATGGTGTTTTAGACAGCATTCGGCGACCAATTTTGTGATCGCCGAAACTAACCAAAATACAAGTTTTTCGGCGACCAAAATACCACTCACCAATTGGTCGCCAAATGGTGTTTTAGACAGCATTTGCTTATTTCCGCATACATGAGTGAAATATGTTGACTCCTTTTCAACGAACACTTCTTGCGGGCGTTTTTCCTAACGTATCTTTTTTTACTAACGATGCTGCAATTGGACACTTTCACAGTGATAACGCGGGCAAATAAGTCAAGTTAATAATTATCGTATTTGAGGGTGTAATTGTTGCCCTGGGAGTTAACGGCCGAAAAAGACGATCCTTACAATTTGATCGTTTATACTTGAACAAGCCATTTCGTCTCGGTCAGTCAAGTGCCTATTATGTACCTCACTATTATTTTTTTTCTTGGAATGTTGTGAATTGGTTGACGTTTCAAAATGATCACTGAAATTAACTAGGAATTGTTCGGTTGAAACAAAAATAATAAAATAAATACAGTCCCTAATCCCATAAAGGACGCTCCCATAACCAGTGTTCGAAAACATCCGAGATTTTCAGATGTAGATGGGCGGAAATTTGTAATTGTTGTGAAAAAAATCGACCATCGGACCTGGATGGTCGCTGATGGTCTATGGTCGCTGAGTTAGAAGTAGATGGTCGCCGATGGTCGACCATCCAACCATCTCGACCATCCGACCATCCCGGATGGTCGATATTTCGAACACTACCCATAACGGACGTTTGTCTCACGAGGGACGCTTTTTAGTCTTTTTTAATACAAATTTGAATACAAATTTGGACGAAATTATCCCCTAAGGGACGCTGATCTCTTCTAGGACGTTTTTTTACGAGAACTGAAACGGCTTTTATGGGATAAGGGACAGTAAACATGTACTGTTCTGCCTTTTTAGCGGTTTGCGCACCGATGAAATTGGTTCGCGGCTTTTTTTGGTTATAGGACTACTCAGCATTTTACATGAATTTCCGCCATCTTTTCTCCCGCATTTTCTAGATCGCGATATTCGAGTTTTTGACGTGCGGAAAAACTCGAGTTGGCTATCTCGACAATACGAAAGAAAAAACGGCGGAAATTTATATAAAACGCCGAGTATATGCTGATACCTTTCAAGGATATTTATAGGCCTAGCGAGAATTGAATAAACGTATTTCTCACATGTACTTATTTAACTGTCGTGCGCCACCATGAAATTGTAACTGTCGTGCGCCATATGGGCCAGATATGGTCCACTTGCGTTTCATCATTACATGCAAACTACTGTGCCGATTTTGAAAATTTCAACGAATTATGAATCTGTCATATCTCTTCTTGATTATTTNGGTTCTCGGAAATAGCGTCCGATAAATGAGCATCGTCCCAAAAGAGGTCATTTGTTTATAAGAATGACCCCATTTTGGCCAAAAAAGCGTCCGATAAATGAGTAAGCGTCCGATAAATGGTTAAGGACTGTATACCATTTCCCGGTTAATTGACGTTTAACCGAGATACCTAAATGATTCGTTTTTTCTCCGTTTGTTTTAATTTTGATAATAAAGACTTTTAGAAAAACTTATTATAAATAAAGATGATTGTAATGTCATATAATTTTAAAAACTCGAACAACAACAACAACTACAGGGTGAGGTAGTATAGATGCTAAGCCGTTTTTGTGACTTATATTCGCTCAGCGCACTCACGAACAAAAAACAGCATCTACACCACCTAACCATTTGACTTAACACCATTTGGCTTGACAGTTTGAATTTGACTTAACAGTTTGCAGTTGAATTAACACTTTTTTTGTCCTTTTTTTGTCTTTTTTTCCCAGCATTTCCGCCTACGCCCTTGAGGTTTATCACGCCGCCTGAGGGTTTATCAGGCCGGTTTTGGAAGGAGAAAGTGGCCTGACAAACCCTTAGGCGGTGTATACAGAGGGTAATTTTTTGGATTTTTTCGTTCATTATATTGTTTTATATCATTTTTTATAGTTTCAAGTTTTCCAGGGTTTTAACCTACGCACTACCCATGTGGCTTAACAGTTTGCATTTGACTTAACAATTTGCATTTGAATTAACACCTTTTTTCGGAAAAAAATGTGTTAAGTCAAATGGTTAGGTGGTGTATATTACCTCACCCTGTAAAATCCGTCTTTTGGTCGACCTAGGACACACGTCTTCGGATTTTCCTTGAGGGTTAACGGCTAATTATTAATGGAAAATCTGGAGTTAATATTAGCTAAGAGGTAATAAATCTCACTAAAGTAATTTTCTCTTTTTTGATAATTATTCTATGATATAAAATCTCAGTCTTTGCCTTCATAAGAGAAGTGCTTCACTAATAATAAAGCCAAATAATAATATTTTTTTTTCGAAAATTTCTATTTTATTTCTATTTTTTCAGAATGATTGGTCAAATCATCATTGGCCTTTATATTGTGTTTGTCGTTGGATTGATGGCCGTCGATTTTTTCAGGTATGTTTTGAAACTTAAAAAATTCGAAAAAAAATGTCTTTATCTGGCCTTTACTTTGTGAAAATTGTCCTAACTTTCGGGGCCTCTATTTAAGTGGAGTATTTTGGCGAATATGTAGGGTACTTAGGGTATTTTGCGTTGTTTCGGCGACCAAAAAGTTGGTCGCCAAATTTTATTAAAAATAAGACATGACCACCAACCGGTCGCCAAATGGTGTTTTAGACAGCATTTGGCGACCAATTTTGTGATCGCCGAAACCAACCAAAATACAAGTTTTTCGGCGACCAAAATTCCACTCACCAATATGAAGCCGCTGTACTTTTATTAATACAGGGGGGAAAAAGCGACCCGCATTTGAGAATTTTCGAAAAACCGACCTGTATTTGAGGTCCAACCGACCCTTATTTGGCGCAATAATTTTTTTTACGAAAAAAAGCGACCCTTATTTGACGACTTCGACCCTTATTTGGCGATAGCGACCCTTATTTGAGGGGCCCTTATTTGGCGACCCCCCTGTAGCTATCCTTATTTCCGCATACATGAGTGAAATATGTTGACTCCTGTGAAATAACCTTTTCAACGAACACTTCTTGTGGGCGTTTTTCCTAACGTATCTTTTTTTACTAACGATGCTGCAATTGGACACTTTCACAGTGATAACGCGGGCGAATAAGTTAAGTTAATAATTATCGTATTTGAGGGTGTAATTGTTGCCCTGGGAGTTAACGGCCGAAAAAGACGATCCTTACAATTTGATCGTTTATACTTGAACAAGCCATTTCGTCTCGGTCAGTCAAGTGCCTATTATGTACCTCACTATTATTATTTTCTTGGAATGTTGTGAATTGGTTGACGTTTCAAAATGGTCAATGAAATTAACTGTGAATTGTTGGGCCAAAACAAAAATTATCGAACCAATACACTCCCTAATCTCATAAGGGGCGGTTCCATAAGGGACGTTTGACCCATGACGAACGGTTTCTTAGCCAAATTTTAATTCAAATTTTAATACAAATTTTAATTCAAATTTTGATACAAATTTTAATTCAAATTTTAATACAAATTTAAATACACATTTAAATACGAATTTTAATACAAATTTTAATACCATTTTTAATCCAATTTTAATACAAATTTTAATTCAAATTTCAATACAAATTTTAATACAAATTTTAATACAAATTTTAATACAAATTTAAATACAAATTTAAATACGAATTTTAATACAATTTTGTCAAAGAAATTAACCCCAAAAGGGACGCTGAGCTCTTGACGGACGCTGATCTCATGACGGGCGCTGATCTCTTGACGGACGCTTTTCTCGAGAACTGAAAACGGCCCCGTTTTTGTGGGGTTGTTCGGTCAAGGAACTACTAGTTAAATACAAGTTAAACTACTAGTTAGATTGGCCGTTTTGCGGGCTTTGTTTGTTATGGGACTGTATGACGGTTCCTTTTAAGGAATTTTATAGGCCCAGCGGGAATTGAATTGTATTATTTCTCACATGTACTTATTTGATATGCTAACCAAAAATTGGTCAAATTATGCGGAATGAGAAACACACTTTGGTGTTCTAGCGGCTTCATTGACGCACAAATATGGCTACGTACATTTTCAGTAATCATACAACCGCATGGCCATAAATCTTCTTTGAACGAACATAAATGTTATCATAAATTGTGGGTTGTACAAGTCTTTAAATAAGGGCGAGTTTGTGAGAATGAACGACCCCTGTACAAACGTTGTTAATTTATTGTTTAACAAGCATAGGCTAAAAAAGTGACACGTTTAATGAAAATTGAAAATTTAAGTTTACATTAGGACTAATCGGAGTAATTTTTACCTATTGCCTATAGGGTATAGATAATATGAAAAGGAGACCTTTTTTGCTACCCGTGATCTTTTGGTACTAAAGCTTCAATTGGTACTAAATCATTCACTTGGCATCAATGCTTTTTTGATACTTAAGCTTCTTTTGGTACTAGTCCTTCAATTGGTACTAGTGCTTTTTTTGGTAGTCATGCTTGTTTTGGTACTTATGCTTCACTTGGTACTTATTCTTCAATTGGTACTTATTCTTCAATTGGTACTAAGCAAGTACCAAAATAAACATTAGTACCAATTAAAGTATTAGTTCCAGAGTTCGGCACAATTGGCTCTTTTTTTGGCTCGGCTCGGCATTTGAGCGGAGAATTTTTTTGTCTTGGCTCGGCTCGGCTCGCTCTAGCTTAAAATTTTTTCTGGCTCGGCTCGGGCCTCCTGAAAATTTCCTTGGCTCGGCTCGCTACTATTAAAATTTTCGTTGTATTTTTTGGCTGTGAGCGAGCCAAAAGAAGCCAATTGTGCCGAGCCTTGATTAGTACCAATTGAAGTATTGGTACGAATTGAATCGTGAGTACCAATTAAGCATAGATACCAATTGAAGCATTCAGTATCAATTGAAGCTTTAGTACCAAAAGATCACCAGTCCCAAAAGAAGCACTCTCGCAACTGTAGGGTTAATTTGTTTATTAACAGTTTTTGGCAAAAAATTCTCTAGTTTTTCCACGTACTAAATGAATATGTTAAGCCATATGAAACTTCGCAAAAGTCACGAAGATCACGAAGAGGAACTCAAAAAGACCCAAGAATGAAAACCAAAAAACAACAAAACTCACAGTTCATTATTCAAAGTGCATAAAACTGACGTTTAATTTCATGTTTATTTCTTCCTTTTTCTCTCTGACCTTATGTACACTCTGTAGCAAAAGTTCTTCAAATATCAACAAATATATATTTACGATGCCGACCGCAGAATGACTATTTTCCGGCAAAAATTGTGCTTATGAGTTGAAATCGAAATTGATCATAACCGTTTTAATCTCGGATGGTTCGAAAATGGTAGATATGAAAGAAGTGGGAAAATCGAAAAAAAAACTGGTAAACTCAAGTTGTAAAGCCGGTCAAACTACATCGATCTGACTATTCAGAAATTGATTTGGACCACCAGGGCCCCCTAGAGAGCTATTTGAAGTCTCCAAACTACGCAAAAGAAGGACCTTATGGTAGAAGTGGGCAAATCGAAAGTTTTTCCAAAAAAGATGCTTAGCCAAGTTGTAGAACTCGAGAAAATAAGTCGAAATCATAATTTAAAAGTTAATTTGGCTCATCATAAGGCGCTGCAGAGCTGTTTGAAAGTGTCAACCTACGCAAAAAACGAAGGGCCAACATTTTTTTTTGAAAAATTTTCTATTTGCTCACCATATCTATTTTCGGACACGTGTTTGCCAAAAAACGTCCATTAGGGGCGCATCGCCCGATAAACGAGCGTCCAAATAAGGAGTTAGGAGTCCTAACTTAGGACTGTAAATATAATATTTACTGTCCTTACAGCCTTTTGGGACGCTTGTTTATTGGGCGTTATACAATTTATATAATACACCGGGTGCGCAGTTATCAGGTTGATTTCGCGACAAAAAAAAACCTGCCTGACAATTGCGTAGGGTGCCTGATAACTGCTCAGGGTGTAGGCGGAATAGCGAAAAAAGATCAAAAAAAAACTGGCTGATAACAGCACGAGGGGGTAATTGCGCAATACAAAGTTGTAAATTTCTCAAACTGCCTGATAACTGCGCAGCGTGCCTTCGATTACTGCGGGCCAACCTGTTTGATAACTGCGCACTCGGTGTAATTTCGAGGGCTTTGAGTTGAACTGCCCTAAGAATTAATTTACAATTCATCCATTTAGTAATTTTATGCAAGTTGTTCAAATTCATCATGACTTAATAATATGGTCCTAATCACGGTCGAAAACGTGCACGGCCAAATAAGGTACATTACTGTGTACTATTATTTAGATACAGCGACTAAATGTTGACATTCTCGTGAAGCAGTTTTTTTCTTTAGCCATTGTAAAATTTGGTATATACGGATACTCGTATATTTCCGCTCTGGTAAAAGTTATTCAAGAGGCCGTCTAAGAAATATTAACCAATTGTTCGTTTGCAGCGACGTGATCATCCGATTGGTACAATAACTAAGTAGTCTGGTTTTAACGTTTTTTCTTTGACCGGAAAATACAAAAATTACCGTAATAACTCATTGATTTGTAATGCCCAAAAAATTAACACGTTAACTCCCAGGGGGAAGTGCGTGTAAATAGACACGCAACCTGTGATTTTCGTCGTTTTAAGGCATAGGGAGGCTCGTAGGGCAAAACGGGTATTGGTGACCCCCTCAACTTTTCGAGAAAATTCGATTGACGGTGTTATTTTTTGTGTAGGTTGGAAATTTCAAACAGCTCTCTAGGGGGCTCTGGTGGCCCAAATCAATTTCTGAATAGTCAGATCGACGTAGTTTGACGAGCTCTACAACTTGGCTTTCCCAGTTTTTTTGAATTATTGTGAATTTTTTAAGTGCGTGTTTATTTACACGCATTTTCCCCCTACGGGTTCCCAAAAACTCCTTCCCCCTAAGTGTTAGCCATATACAGAACTCCATTCTTACTCATCCTTAGGAACTCTACAAATCAAAAAATATATTATATAATGACAATCTTTTTTTGTCAGGAGAACTTAAGGACAGTAGGGTCGATTTGTTAACCACCCTTATCTCATTCTTTGAGAATCATTTCCCAATGTTTCTTATGTCATAACATTTGACAGTGACCTTCAGTGCGGTTTTAAACTTGACACATATTGACCGTTGGCCAAATTCTCCAACACTGACGGTTAGCCTTTTTGAAAAACTGTCCCTTAAAGCACTTGTTTCATAAACGTCCTTTTTTACACTGACCCTCAGGTCAATCACGGTGAAGGGTACTTTCGCGACCATTCCCCGTTTATGAGTACTTTCGTGACCACATTTTTATACCGCGAATTCTTGTTCAAAACATGGTGTTCAAAAAAATGTTTTTAACAAGATTTCGCGACCATTTTTTCCACCTAAAAACAGTGGTCGCGAAACGTCACCCAAAACACCATTTCGTGACCATTTGGTCGCGAAACCATATTTTAAACAACAATTCATGACCACTTATTTGGTCGCGAAAGTACGGGGTTATTTCGCGACCACAAATGGTACCCCACTCCCTAATCACGGCTTCCCCTGTATATTCTCTGCGCAGTTATTCGTCATTTTTAGCATGACCTAATTCCCGAATGGCCGTTATGTGAGTTCTGACGACAGTTTTGGCCACTATGTCAAAAAATCTGGTTTGATTTGTTTATTTCATTGCACGGCCAATAATGATTTACACATTTAACGAAAACGTCCGCACCCTTCACTAAAAGTTTTTCTTGAGAGAAAATTGGTCATTACCCGATTATCGCATGTTGATTACCCGGGGCCACACCTACAACGTAACTAATAAACCATAAGCAAACTGTGATCTACCAAAACCACTGTGTTAGACAATAATTGTAATTTACAATTTTTCACTCCCAAAGGTTTTTGTAATTTTATTTTTTGGCGAACTTGTTTCTCTGCGATATCTGAAACACGGGTCCTTAACCGCAAACTTTTAACCGATACTTTATTTCTTTACATACACCTAAAACGCGAAGGGTTTCAAGAACCAAGGCTCGGCACGGGGCTCACATAAGCCATGGCTTAGGTGAAGGGTAGAAAGGCTTAGGTAAAAGGGCTTAGGTAAAAACCCGTTTATGAGTACTTTCGCGACCACGTGGTCGCGAAACCTCACCCAAAACGCACTTTCGCGACCATGTGGTCGCGAAACCATCTTTTGAACAACGATTCGCGACCAAATGGTGTGGGTTAGCTTTTTTTTAAATCGGTTTTTTAAAAATTGGTTGACAAATTTGTTATTTATAGAAAAATTCAATTTTTTCAAAAAGTGAAACGAATGTCTGTATTCGCCCGCAATTATAATTGTCGCGTAAATATTTTATAATAACAGATATTTAAAATAACACTACTGTATATTACTCCAAGCCGTACATATAAAGTGAAACTGAAAAAAACTTTTCTACCATTATAATCTATGTGTAAACCGTAAATATCTTAAAACGGTCGCCGTCGGGTGAAAAATAGGGGCGTGGCAAGTTCATGTGCGCTATTATTGAATAAAGTGATATCAAGGATCAAATAAAAATTTCTCATTTCGATTACGGACCTTAATTTGGGGCTGATTTAACAGTGTAACGAATTCATTTTCTAATAACGTTTTTTGTGTATTTTTATTGTTTTGCACAGCTTGATCAAGCTTTTAAAAAAAAACTGGAAATTATGGTCAAGCATAACCGGAACATGAGAACATAATGATTCTACTGGTGGGGTTTATGAATAGTTTCTGCAATTCTTTGCTCGGGCCTCTCGACTCGTCAGGAAAACATCACACTCGAGAATATTGTTTTTGAAATTACTTTCTGTCACCGCCCGGGATGGATTTAACTCGATTTGGAGAACGTATCTTCCTGGAGTCACGTCGCTCACATCAATCCACTAAAACAGTATATCACGTATTACATGTGCATGTCGCCAAATAAGGGTAAATTTTCATGATTTTCAAAACGTTAAATGGTCACCCGACCCTTATTTGGCGAACCTAGAATTATGCTATTTTAGTGTTATTTCTTAACGAAATTATGATTTTATCAATGTAAAGATTGATTGTGCGTTTATTACTATTTCACAAGAAATTGGAGAAAGTTTAACAAAATCGGAGAAAGTTTAACAAAATCGGAGAAAGTTTTACAAAATCGGAGAAAGTTTTACAAAATCGGAGAAAGTTTCACAAAATCGGAGAAAGTTTTACAAAATCGGAGAAAGTTTTACAAAATCGGAGAAAATTTTACAAAATCGGAGAACATTTTACAAAATCGGAAAAAAATATACATAATCGGAAAAAATTTCACAAAATCCGTGAAATTTTTACAAAATCGGAGAAAATTTACAAAATCGGAGAAAATTTACAAAATCGCAGAAAATTTAATAAAATCGGAAAATTAAACATAATCGGAATAAAATTTCACAAAATCGAAGAAAGTTTTACAAAATCGGAAAAAAATTCACAAAACCGGAGAAAGTTTTTCAAAATCGGAGCAAATTTTACATAATCGGAGATAATTTTAGAAAATCGGAGAAAATTTTACAAAATCGGAAAAACTTATACATATTCGGAAAAAAATTTCACAAAATCGGAGAAATTTTTACAAAGTCGGAGAAATTTTTACAAAATCGGAGAAATTTTATAAAATCCAATAAACTCTCACTAAAGGAGAAAATTTTATAAAATTGGAGCAAATTTTACATCATCGGAGATAATTTTAGGAAATCGGAGGAATTTTTTCAAAATCGGAGACAATTAAACAAAATTAAATGATATAAAACCGATAATTTAAAGCACCCTAGTCATCGTTTTCAGTGTCTATAATACTTAGGTTACAAATACCTGGCAGTCGACGCCTGAAATATAAATATCGGAACAACCCGGGCTAATCGCCTGCTCCTTCAAACAGTGGTATTTTTGGTTTGTTCCAGCGCGGCACTCGGTGTCCTCTAAGCAAAAGCTGGCCTTGTGGCTAGCCGTAATGATATCGCGACTGGAGCTGGAAAGCAAGCTGTACTTTACAAACACGTTCATAGAATGATAATGTCTGAAATGGGTTTGGTTAGACTGATAATAGTGGTACTTTAATTAGTGGGACTGATAATTAGTGGTATTCTCATATTAGGAATTCGAACAAACGTTGCAACCATAGAATGTTATGGAATCCTTCAAAAACGTTAAATATAAATTACAGGCGGCCCAAAGTACGGGCCCTCAAAGCTAAGGCCACTTTTTAGCACTTTTCGAATTCAAGAAAGTGGCCCTTATTTTGATGCCAGCTGTCTCAAAAGTGTAAGTTCAAATGAAGTGCAAAAACCCGCCGTTATTTTTCACAAAAAAATTCGAAAAATAGTGAAACATAATGGCCCGAGCGGGAATAAAGTGAAACATAGCGGCGTAGGGCTTAAGATATAAAGATATGTATTAGGGGAAAACATTTTCTCAAAAAAGTGAAACATCACGGGCGGGAAAAAGTTAAACATAATGGGGTGAAACATAACGGGGCACCCTGTGTAATGAAGAAATTGCTTATTTTATATACACAGCTGAACCAGTTATATTATCAAAAATACAGTTCGTACGCATTTAATGGTCCGATTTGCGATAAACGGTCCACTTTTTACCGGTTTTTGAAAGGCGAAGGGAATCTAGCAATATCAAACTCACTTGTGACAAGCATGGTATTTCCATTGCTTTGGATTGATTGGGGAAATAAAGTCGGCGTCTCCGATATTGCTTATCTTCTGAGTAAATCTTCCTGTGTGTTCATGAAATTTGTTCGGTCATTTTAAACATATTTTTAATTTAATTCGAAAATCTTGAAAATCTGCACTAACCAAATCCGCCTTTGATAAGGCGGCATCAAAATAACTCGCTATCGGAAAAAAAGATATGGCGGTTAGAAAATGTTTTACGGTTTACGCTCTAATTTCGTAAATACGAATGGTAGATAATTTTTTTGACATATTCAGATAGTTTAGGTGCAACTGATTTGATAAACAAAAATGTTTTCTAAACAAACTTACAAAAATTAAAAAAAAAATCCAAGAAAACAGATACAATAAGGGGTTTTTCCGCCCTTATCGCGAATATGGTTTAGTAGTCCGAAAAGTTGCCAAAATCACCGCCACTCAAAAATATAAACATTTTAGGATTTTGAAAAACCTACCACATCTGTATTGGCGCTAAAGACAAAAAGGAATGAGTTTTTCAGCCTTCACGGGTTAACTAAAATATTTATGACTTATTTTTTTTTGGAAGTCGACTATATACAAAAATGCTATATCGTAGGGATATGAAAAGAGGAAAAAATAAATAATGTTACCAATTGTTGGTAACATTGTTTGGCAACGTGTCTGAGGCCTATGTGGCTTGCAATTGGTCCTTTAGTGAGCGCGCTAAGCCAATCACCGAAAGGCAAAGCACCAAAAGACGTAAATTTTATTCGGGTCGCACACGCCTCCGGGGTCGTTTTTGGGAGCTTTGTGTTAATTTCATCAAAATTAAATTCAAAATGTGGAAATTTTGTTTTGGCCTTTTTATATCATGACCAGTGTTTTGAAAACCCGTCGACATTTTCGGAACACGGATCATGACGATAGTGATATATTTTAAAAACTATATTTGCCTAATTCGAATAAGTGTTAAATGCAGGTCCTTCCCTATAAGTACACCACTTGCGCAGTTATGTTGCCGAAGTATTTTCAAAAAACCGGCAACATAACTGCGCAGGGCGTAGGCGGAAAGTAAAATTATCAAAAAAATTGCGCAATAATTGCGAAATACATTGTGTAGGCGTGCGCAATTCGCAAAATGAGTCATTTTTGTCACACATAGCCTTTTGCATTAAATTATGACAAAATAATAATATTCAAACGTTTTTAAAATGTTGACTGATTAAATTGGAATTTTAGAAAGTGTGTGATGCGTTGTGATTATGGTCAAAATTTTCAACCAAATTATGTCTAACGATTTTTTGAAATATTGTAGGCTACCATCATGTACAAATTAGAGATTAAAAACATTTTTATTAATTTCAAATTTGGTTCCAGTTTTGAAAGATCGAAATTTCTAGAATTCAGTAGCCCAATGAAAACCGCAGCATAACTGCGCAAGCAGAAAAACGGCAACATAACTGCGCAGTATATAGGCGGGTTTGCTTAAATGTATATGACGAAATTTCGCAAAAAAATGACGAAATATTACGAAATATTACAAATCGGCAACATAACTGTCGGCAACATAACTGCGCAAGTGGTGTATTAGCTCTCTCTCAAAGAGTTCAAAAATTAACCGTATTTGTCAAAGACGGCTTCTTAACAAGTCGATTTCAAGAAAGCCTTTCGAAATCATGGGCTTTTCAAATACTAACATTCTGACTAATGCAGTATGAATGTTACTTTTAAGATTTTACCGCTAACACGCGTTGCGAACAAATTTTCCTTAACAATTTTCTCAGATTTTGCTTCCCGCTTCCGCCAACAGACGCATATGCAGACGGACTGAAACATCCTTCCTCCAACGCACATGTTAAATCTTTCAGAAAAGCAAAATGTAGATTGACAGTTTGCTAAAAAACATATTAACGGTAAGAAATGGTAAAAACACACTTGTGAGCTGAAAAATGGTGCTAACGTTAACGATTTCGACAACGTCCAAAAAATCACGGGTGCAAAACTTGTTAACACTTTGTCACACAAAGTGAATAACAACTCAAAATTGAACCTCTGAAAAAGTTCGTGTTACTAATGAATTGTAGAAATATTGCAAAATTAGATTTGTTAACATAAAAGTTTAAAGTCAGACATAAAAGTTTCGTTTTCATTATTTAAAGTTTTATTGAAAAAAAACGAATTTTACATAATTATGTCAGAATTTCTGAATTTTCAATTAGCCAATTTCCAGTTTCTTGTACTATGCTTGGGAGGTGATTTCCACGCGAAGCATGATTGGCTCATGCTGTTTTCAACCGCTTTTCTATTGGCTAGCGTCTTTTAGTCACGTAAATGACTCAGCCCGTAGGTTGAAATTCAAATTACGAGCCCTTATGTGTGGTTCAATTATTTTTGATCAAATAAAAATAATAATTAAAAAAAAAACCGTAAATTTTGACCAGCTTTTATATCGTCTGGTGAGAGAAAATTATCAGAAATACCACGGTTCTCACCTGTTCTAAAATTTGTTGGGACCAGCGAGGGCCAATTTACCATTTTTTGAGCATATATTTAACCCTGGGAGTTAATTATGAATGAAATATTTCCGTTTCTATACGTTAGATATTTTGTGGATACCTGAACTCGTGTTGCGTCGGTGATTAAATCCGGAAAACCGACCATATCTGGATTTTCGGGATTCCAGGGGCGATTAAGTTGACACTCGGTGTGATTATTACCGACACCGTGTGGNATATCGGGGTTTTCTGGATTCCAGGGGCGATTAAGTTGACACTCGGTGTGATTATTACCGACACCGTGTGGCCCACATTGACGATTGAGATACTCAAAGTTCAAGGGGGTGTCTATCTGGGGAGGCACTTTTCCAGGATGTTCACCGTGTTAGAATATTTTATGTTAAAAAGCGTCGTAAAAAGGGGTCCCGAATTGGTGACATGAGTTAAATGCGAACACCCTAAACTGTTTCGAATAAATCGCTGTTTGGCGGTTCAATCGTCGAATTAGCTTCCATTGACACCACGGTAGCCGTCGAGCCCGATTGCTCCGAATCTAGAAAAAGACATAAACAGATATATTCCAGATCTTGACACGTTGTTAGTCAGTTAGAAATCAACGTTCAATAAATAATGTGTCAAGTTTATTCACGTATATTGATGAAAATTGTTTTAGTGTTCTTGGAACTTTTTATCTCTGCTATATTTCCTATCGGATAAGCAATTATTTGACCACGAACATAGTTTAACCCTCTGGTAGATATGGTCGAATGGACATTTTAAACACCTCTCTAGGGGGCCCTAGTGGCCCAAATCAAGTTTTTTATAGTCAGATCGACGTAGTTTGACGAGCTCTCCAACTTGGCTTTACCAGTTTTTTTTCGAAAAATTTTCGATTTGCTCACTTCTACCATATCTACCTCTGGAGTCTAGTCGTGCAAATTGGCCCTTATTGCCCCAGATGGTTAACAATTTATTTGAGACAGGTCCGTTTTCCGAACAAAAAGTAAGATTACTCCTTTCTTCCGAAAAACGTTTCTTGCAATTTATTCGAAAAAAAAATTTTTTTTTTAGAATTGTTTCCGATAAAATTGTTCCGAATAAAAAGAAAAAAAAAACACTTTTTTTCCGAAATCTTGCAATTTCTTCGAAAATTGTGTTTTATCATAAAAAATATAATTTGCAAATTGCAATGTATCCGAAAAAAAATTTTTGCAATTTGTTTGACAAAGGTCTTCTTGCATTTCTCTGAAAAAAGTTTTCTTGCAATTTCACCGAAAAACTTTTTCTTGTATTTTTTCAAAACACGTATTCCCTGAAAAACTTTTCTGCGAAAAGCCGCGGTGTCAAATAAATCAGAAAAAGGTTAAAATTTGAAAATGACTTGTAAATTACTATTCCATGCCGTTCATTGAGAATCTGGATGACTCGTAAAAAAGTTTTCAACCATGCTATTGTAAATCCCTTGTTAGTTAGTGGCATGGAATTCAGTTACGGACACTCGTAGGCGGTTATTTTCATACAATATTTAACATACCATCATAGCCGTACTGTATGTCCGAATAATCATACTGGTCGTAACTCTGACTTTGATAATTGTTGAGTCGTTGACTTGTTTCGAATGCTCTATTGCGTGGGTTGAGCTCTCGTTCGTCGCGTTCTAAGCTTAATTTTAGTCATTTAATAGTTGTTGAATGTAATTTCCAAAAAGCCTTACCACCGGGAGGACGCACATTTCGACCGGCTTGTCTAGCCAAATGACCTGGCTTCGCTTAAGGCAGGGCTGGGCAAAATTCAAACAAAACAAATGGGCTGTCCTGAGTTGGCCTTATGAGGCCAACAATTTGAAATTAGCTGTCCTGAGCTAGCTTGTCGAGCTGAAAAATACAAAAATGCGCTATCTTAACCTGGCCTGTCGAGGTCAGGAATTAAAATGAGCTGGCATGTCGAACTCAAAAATGAAAATAAGCTCTCTTGTCGAGTCAAACAAATGAGTTGTGCTGGCCTCTCAAGACGACAAATAAAAATGAGCTGGCCTGGACTAGCCTCTTGTGTACAAAAATAAAAATACATTAGTATGTCGAACTGCCCAGCAGGCTTTTGCCGAGCCCTTGCTAAGGGTACGCCGTTTTTGTAGCGATCCGTATTTCTGCTTGGCACTTGAGGCTGAAGTATATTGTCAATGCAAAACAAAAATAATACCATCAGGTTGTAAATATTGGGGCATAAGGGCTAACCCTACGCAAAATTTGCCCAAGTTCCACCCCTAATCACGATGTGATGTAGCAATTTTGTAATACACTAACGTTTTTGGTAATGACCTGAAATGTAACAAAGCATTTCATTTTTGGAGGGGTTCAAATCGGTTCATAGACATACGCTAAACGAACTCATTTGAAATGTTAAATACTGTAATAAGCATCTAGAGTTATTTCAAATATGTGTAAGATCCGCTAATTGGTTATTTGAAATTAAACTAGGTTCTTACGGAAAAAATACCAATGGTACGTAAATCTAGCTGTTTATTGAGTTTTTTTGTCTGATTATAATAGTGTATCAGGGTGCTGGTACCGCTTGATAATTCAAAATGCATTTTTTTTTAATTTGGGTGGTTCCACCGGTTTCTACCGGTTTCATGAAAATTGGCCAAGCGTTTCTAAAATACCGTGTCAGCATATTTCAAGATGATACACCACCTAACCATTTGACTTAACACCATTTGGCTTAACAGTTTGCATTTGACTTAACAGTTTGCAGTTGAATTAACACTTTTTTTGTCCTTTTTTTATCTTTTTTTTTCTAGCATTTCCGCTTACGCCCTTGGGGTTTATCACGCCGCCTGAAGGTTTATCAGGCCGGTTTTGGAAGGAGAAAGTGGCCTGACAAACCCTCAGGCGGTGTATAACAATTTTTTAGAATTTTTCGTTCATTATATTGTTTTATATAATTTTTTTATAGTTTCAAGTTTTCCAGGGTTGTAACCTACGCACTACCCATGTGTCTTAACAGTTTGCATTTGACTTAACAATTTGCATTTGAATAACACCTTTTTTCGGAAACAAATGTGTTAAGTCAAATGGTTAGGTGGNTAAGGGCTAACCCTATGCAAAATTTGCCCAAGTTCCCACCCCTAATCACGATGTGATGTAGCAATTTTGTAATACACTAACGTTTTTGGTAATGACCTGAAATGTAACAAAGCATTTCATTATAGGAGGGGTTCAAATCTGTTTTTAGACATACGCTAAACGAACTCAGTTGAAATGATAAATACTGTAACAAATATCTAGAGTTATTTCAAATATGTGTTTGATCCGGTAATTGGTTCTTTGAAATCAAAATGGGTTCTTACGGCTAAAAATACCAATGGTGAATCAAACTAACTGTTTATATTTTTGTCTGACTATAAAAATTTATAGAGCGTTTATCGTAGAAATATCGCAGATTCGTATTCTAGATTTTTTTTAATTTGCCCGTTTCAAGCAAGCGAAACAAAATGAATAAAGCTTGTGTCAAAATTATAATACAGGTTTACTCTTATGAAAATCGGCTGAGCGTTTCTAGAATAGAGCAGTTTTCTTCTTTTTTCTTGCCATGGGGTGCTTCTATTGGCCAATATCATTTTAAAATATACCGACACGGTATACTAGAAACGCGCAGCCGATTTTCATGATACTAAACCAGTATTAATAACTTCGACATGTCATGACACGAGCTGAATTCATTTTGTTAAGCTCGCTCGAAAAGGGCAGATTAAAAAAATTCTAGAATATGAATGTGCGACATTTCTAAGGCGGGCATTCTATATTAGTGTGATGGTAGTCCTGAATTGGTATTTCAAACAGGTTAAAACTTACTCGAGGGTATGTTGGGGTACGTTGGCGCGGTACGTTAGCGTGGTAGACTGGCTGCACATACTGGTACGATGGGTAGGGAGTGTACTGGAATGAGGATGGAACATAATCAGAATCAGCACTGGCAGTTTCTCTGTAGAAGCTACGGATTCATTTGTTTTGAGCTTTGAAACGAGTTTGTTAAAAATGGTTTTCATTTCACAATTTTCGTGGACTTTATCAGATTGGCTACACCACCTGCGGGTTTATCCGGTCAGTTTTGAAAAGCGAAAATGGCCAGATAAACGGTGAAGGGTACGTTACGTAGTCTACGAAAAACCCATTCATGAGTACTTTCGCGACCACATATTTGGTCGCGAATTGCTGTTAAAAAAATGGTTTAACGACCACATGGTCGAGAAAGGGTGTTTTAAACAAGGTTTTGTTACCATTTTTTTCTACGTAAAAGCAGTGGTCGCGGAACCATATTTTGAACAAAAATTCGCAACCAAATGTTGTGGTCGCGAAAGTACCCCAGATAAACCCGCAGATATTCTATAACATACTATTTTATTCACTTGTTAACACGGCGGGAAATTTAGAGAAAAAGTTACAATTTTTTTTTTTGAAAATTTAGGATAAATCACCAAAAATTTTGTAAAATTATAAGTATTTTTCCCGAAACTCCCCTTGACTCCGAGGGAAACATTGGTGAAAATTCCCGCTCGTGACGTTATCGGGTCAAAGTTTGAAAGCAAAATTTTCAGATAGCCCTACTTTTATGCACAAATTGACCCGATAACGGATCGAGTGGTGTATTAACAGTTCCCTAAGGAAAAAAAACATTCGTCAATACCGCCAGTTTGTGGACGTTGCTACGAGGTAAATATTCGAGCAATGTGTTTGACAAATGAAATATGACATTTGAGTTCATGTCGCAAGCGGGTTAAATGCCATCTAGCGGTAGTTGGCGGAAATTTAAGGGTCGTACGTAAATTAAGCGTAACCTATAATGTTAAACTGACGTTATTTAATAAAACAATTTGTTGATCGTGACTTTCCCGTGTTAGACAAGAAATAAAAACCACAAAAAGAATGACAAAAAATAATGTCGATACTATACTAAAAGAAGGGAATAATAAGCCGCAGAATTAAAAAAACATGAGGGCCCCAATTATCATGGTGTAAGTTTTTTAGGAACCCTCCTGTTGAGCACCACACCAATGGATCAATGACTAATATATTATGGCAGTAAAGCCAACATTTATGCATAGGAAACAATGAAGTTGTTAGTTTAAGGGGTTAGTGTTGTAATTGATATTTGAGTGATTTATTCCGACTACATGTAACACCGTCTTAATTAAACTTTCTTAACTCCCAGGGGAAAATTCGTGCAAATTTGGACGAATCGCTATAAAATGACGAAAATTATAGGAAAACGATGAAATATCCAGAATAAAATTTCTGGGCCAAATAAAATTTCATGGAGAAAATTTAAGGAAAAATTATACACCGGGTGCGCAGTTATCGGGCGTCCAGTTATCGGGCGGGTTTGTGCTGTTATCGGGTATCGTTTGCTGTTATCGAGCGATTTTTTCCATATTTTTTGGATATATATGGCCAAATTTCCCGCTCGTGCAGTTATCGGACACCCTCNGAAAATTCGTGCAAATTTGGACGAATCGCTGTAAAATGACGAAAATTATAGGAAAACGATGAAATATCCAGAATCGACGGGCCAAATAAAATTTCATGAAGAAAATTTAAGGAAAAATTATATTCAGAGAACAAACATTCATGCAAACTTCGAAGTGCATGAGAGTTGATATACGGTAGGTCTAAACAGTTGACCCCTGAAAACAGAAACATAATTGTTTTTCTAATAAATTTTTTTTATGACAACCGTGATTATACGATCAAGTCAGTTTGTGAAAAACCGTTTTAAATGGTTGGGTATAAGGTCAAGTCATATTTTTATTGGTAAAAGCGTTAAAAATGCTTTTTAAAATGGTTGGGGATAAGGTCAAGTCATATTTATATTGATAAAACCGTTAAAAATGTTTTTGAAAATGGTTGGGTATAAGGTCAAGTCATATTTGTATTGTTAAAACCGTTAAAAATGCTTTTAAAAATGGTATGGTGTAAGGTAAAGTCATATTTTTATTGATAAAACCGTTAAAAATGCTTTTAAAAATGGTTAGGTATAAGGTCAAGTCACGTGTTTATTGTTGAAACCATTTAAAATGCTTTTTAAAAAGATTGGTTATAAGGTCAATTCATATTCTTGGTGGTATAACCGTTAAAAAGGCTTTAAAGTGATTGGTTATATGGTCAGGTCATATTTTTGGTTAAAAAACCGTTAAAAATTTATCTTTAAAATCATGTCTTTAAAAATTGTTTTTAAAATCATGTCTTTTTTCACTTTTTTTTAAGTTAACACAAGTCTTCTTTTATTTTTTAACAGTCTTCAAACGTTATACATGTATTTGTGGCAACAGCCGCACGGGTTACCGTATGCCACCACAAATTTAACCACTTAGCCGAGATTTTTTGAAGAAAAACACGTCATGAAATATCACTCGTCAAGTTAGCACTTTCCCACCCGCAGGAGTTAAGATCTGGTGACGCGGTCAAAGTGCTTTCTAACGATATATTAAATTAGAATACTTAATCGATTATGCAGCAGGCTCCCCGTAATCACACCAAAAGAAAGCCTTTAGTATCCCAAGAAACAAAAAAAAAATTAGTGTTTTGTAAAAATCCACAAATTGTGTGATTATTTCCATCCAAAGCTGATTATTGTGGCCATACTGAGCGTACTGAGCGTAACTATTACGCGCCGGATTACGTCGTTGGTTTTGATGTCGTACTCCATAGTGGTTTCCATAGTTTGGATATTTTCAAAGAAGGATTTTGATTCTTGGAATTTTTTTATTCAAAAAAGTCAAAAATAAACCACAATTGCGTTCTGATGGATCCAAGTGGTATAAAAAACCACGAATAATTGGATTTTGGTCGAAAAACTGAGAAATGAACGGTCTGGTTTGAATACTACGTTATTGTTAGTTTCAATATTTTTTTTTTTAACTGCTACCCGCTGGTTTTTAATCTCTAGAATTGCAAAATTTGTAATTATTGTATATAAGGGGTGCGTATTAAAGGTCGGTTAATGATTTTTGAAAAAACGACCCTTATTAACCACACTCAATGTTAAAATCAGGACCCTTCTTTGGAGCAATAATATTTTTATCGAAAAAAGCGACCCCTATTCCGCACTACCGAACCTTATTTAGCACAAGCGACCTTTATTCAGCAGGCCCTTATTTAGCACCCCTCTGTACATTGTTTGTACTTGTTTTTATTTGTTGTTAAATTTGTGAAATATTATAATTATGTTTTAACTTCTCAAATAAAAACAGGTAGAAACTGAACAGTATTAAAATGAATGATCTAACCTACGCGTTTTGATTACAACCAATCATATCTTTAATGGTGAGACGGGCGCGTAGCAGTTAACACAAATTACAGAATGAGTATCGGTTATATGATATTTTACACCTTCTATAGACTACAGTGATTTGCTGGTTGACGTTAAAACTGCTAGGTTCATTATATTTGTTAGTAATTTTTGAAATTTTTGTGCAAAAATTGAGGAACAATTTTTACAGATATGTGTTCAAAAGTTAATAGGTTAGCAATTGTCTGCGGTTTTAGTGGTAGATATGGTAGAAGTGGGCAAATCGAAAGTTTTTCGAAAAAAAAAACTGGTAAAGCCAAGTTGGTAGGGCTTAGGTGTTAGAAGTGGTCTAGAGAAAAATCGTTCTTTTGCGTAGGTTGGACATTTCAAACAGCTCTCTAGGGGTCCCTGGTGGTCCAAATCAAGTTTTGTATAGTCACATCGACGTAGTTTGACGAGCTCTACAACTTGGCTTTACCAGTTTTTTTTTTGAAAAATTTTCGATTTGCCCACTACTACCAGTACAGTCATTTCACTAGGTACAAAACACTTCAGTCTAAAAACAATGTAAATATATGAAATATTTGTTAGTAATATGAATGATGATAAAGTTTAAATCCCTTACTGTCTCGATAGTACCTTGGATTATTGTAGTTGTAGCTAAAATCGTATTTTATTTAAACGTTCTTACATGCTTATGGGGCGAACCGTGAACATGACCAGTCATTTTTATGGTTCGCCCATACATGTTGCATGTCAGCTAATTTTTGGTTCCTCGGGAGTTAACAGTGATAATATTCATGAAAATCTGAAAGTAAAAACAGCCTGCGCATAAAGTATTGATAAAATACGTTTTTGGGAACTCTAAAGTTCTCAAATGTTCCCCACAGAAAATAATAATTTCTCAAAAGA
Source organism: Oikopleura albicans (assembly GCA_004367875.1). Lineage (NCBI taxonomy): Eukaryota > Metazoa > Chordata > Appendicularia > Copelata > Oikopleuridae > Oikopleura > Oikopleura albicans. Next base: position 90,207 of record SCLG01000413.1, read on the forward strand.
TCCCTGATTTTGATATGAAAAACTGGGTTATTAGTACACCGGGTGCTCAGTTATCGGGCGTCCAGTTATCGGGCGGGTTTGTGTCCAGTTATCGGGCCCCTGCGCTGTTATCGAGCACCCTGCGCATTGCTCTTGAATATATATTTGTATAAATGACCACATTTTCCGTGCTGTTATCGGGCGGGTTTTTTGCATATTTTTACCTTATTCCGCTTCCGCCCTGAGCAGTTATCGGGCGCCCAATTAAGGCTTTTTTGTCGCGAAACCCGCCCGATAACTGCGCACCCGGTGTATTTGAATATAAACCATATTACGAATGACTGGCTTTTTCTCTAGTCCAAAAAGTTTTTTTCGATAGCCTTTCTCTTGCAGCTTTTTTTTCAAAAATATTCAAATATCGCAGTGATTTTCAAACGCGAAAATAAATAAATAATGTTACCACTTTTTGGTAACGCTGCATTAAAGCGCGTCTGAAGCCTATGTGGCCTATAAATCATAGGCTATGATTGGTTTTTTAGCGCGTTCGGCCAATCACCGAAAGGCGCTTTCGTTTTTTTTAACATTTTTGTATTACAGTCCTACCCGTCTTAAGTGCTGCATTTAAGGAGAAATTTGCGTTTCGGCTCAAAATTTTTTTCGCGTTTCAAAATCAGGACGATAATCTCAGTGCGGAAAATTAATTTGAACGAATTATCCAAATAAAGTTTTACTGTTAAGGCCCTAGTAGTACAAAAAACAGCTAAAACAGCTAGAGGATTCAATATTAAGGTCAGGTACATACTTGAATGTCCGAGGACGAAATCTACCGCCACCTCGTTGTCGTTTTGTTCTTTCAAATGAGCTCGCAATTAATTTATTTTATGGACATCCCTAGATGAAACATCTGGTAACGGGTACGAAGTAGGGTGTTCTACGCTTTTTAGTATGAGAATACCAGAAATGATAAAAAAAAATCCAGAATAAACATTTTGTAGCTTTTTCTTAACTATTTTCGAAAAAGAAATTTTGTAAAATTTTGTGTAGGTTAAAAGGGGCCATTTTTTCTAAACTTTTTTTATAAATGGATCATTCTCTATAATATCACATGACTTATGTGGTACTATTTTTTTTGATTTGGATACCTTCGAAAAAAGCAAGGGACACCCTAGTCCGAAGTTTTGGGGCAATTTTTCGAATTTTATCGAAAAATCAAGTAGTTTTAAATTATGTCGCCCTTTTCCTGCTTATTCCGTCTTTTGTATCCTGTACTGCATTTGAAACGGCGATCACGGTACTAGCCAAAAAAAAGATAAAATTGTGCGGTGAATTTTTATCAGTTAAACTTACAGTACTCTGGCCAATCGCATTTTCTCCTCACTAAATGACCCTCTCGGCAATTAATGCTGAAAAAAAAAGTCCAATTTTTAATGTGAAAATATTATAAGTACTTTCACGCTGTCGATTATCACGATTTAACACTTAAAAAATAAGACTATTGAAAAAAAACTTTCACGCGATAAATTTTTGACGATAATTTTATTATTAGGCCGATGTTTGACATTGACAAATATTGCTTATTTATTTGCTGCCGCATCGTTAACTTTTTCATGCGCTTAGTGACGGAGAGATATGGAATGAAGGAAAACGCATTCTCCGCAAATACCGTGTGTCGGTGCTGAAATTGACGCGGTGAGGCCAAAATAGCGTTGAAAACGATACACCAGCTGCGCTGTTATGTTTTCACCCGTTATCTAAAAGCTGTGTACGTTATCTTCCAAATTATTTTAGCCTAATTTATGGAAAACACGCCTTAACACTGCGCCGTTATCTTACAGTCAAAACAACAACAATTTTATTTTATTTTTATTCTTTCAATTTGATGGCGGAATAACGTGACAAAGACCTCTTGAATTCGGGATTTTTTTTTTGCCCAAATAGCACACGAGCATGACTACGATGACCCAGAGGGAGGCCAATCGAGAGAGCGCGCTACCAAAATACTAAGATTCCCGTGGCCAATCTTCGTGTGTGTGAGTGTCCGATTTTTAAACTAGTAAAAATACGACGTGCTTAATAAAGAAAATTATGCATTGTGCATTTTAAAAGTTAAAAATCCTTTATCCATGAGTTCCGGTTGTTAAAAGTACAAGAAAGCTTTTACAAACAAAATTATACCACTCAGCGTTTAACATGAATTTCCGCCGTTTTTTACTACCGTATTTTCTAGATGGCCCAACTCTAGTTTTTCCGCACTTCAAAAACTCGAATAATGCTTTCTAGAAAATACGCGAGAAAAATAACAGCGAAAATTCATGTGAAACGATGAATTGAATATTATATTCATCGTAAATAACAGCAAAAAGAGATTTTAATTTCGATAGTTAATATCACAACGGATTATATAAACTACTTGGTATGTTTTGAGCCCTAAGTGGTAAGACATGTTCAACATACCCTTAAAACCGATCAAAAACAAAAAAATGCACTTTAACTGTCACATATCTGCTCATTTGGTATGTATAATTGTANCCACACTCAATGTTAAAATCAGGACCCTTCTTTGGAGCAATAATATTTTTATCGAAAAAAGCGACCCCTATTCCGCACTACCGAACCTTATTTAGCACAAGCGACCTTTATTCAGCAGGCCCTTATTTAGCACCCCTCTGTACATTGTTTGTACTTGTTTTTAATTGGTGTTAAATTTGTGAAATATTATAATTATGTTTAAACTTCTCAAATAAAAATAGGTAGAAACTGAACAGTATTAATATGAATGATCTAACCTACGCGTTTTGATTACAACCAATCATATCCCACCTACTTTTTAAATGTAGGTTTTTTTTATATTGAAAAATTAGTACATACTTCATCGTTTCAGATCCTTAATGGTGAGACGGGCGCGTAGCAGTTAACACAAATTACAGAATGAGTATCGGTTATATGATATTTAACACCTTCTATAGACTACAGTGATTTGCTGGTTGACGTTAAAACTGCTAGGTTCATTATATTTGTTAGTAATTTTAGAAATTTTTGTGCAAAAATTGATGAACCATCTTTACAGATATGTGTTCAAGAGTTAATATGGTAGCAATTGTCTGCGGTTTTACTACAGACAACAGTGCAGTCATTTCACAATGTACAAAACATTTTAGTCTAAAATCAATGTAAATATTAGGGTGTCCGCGGTCAAAAATCGGTCTTCAAATCAGTTTTAAAGCTTGTGCAACGGATTCAGCATCTTCCACTGAGCAAAAATTTTCATTACGACAAATTCCTAACTTTAACTCTTAGGGGTCTAAATGGGCAAAAACTGCTTTTTTCGGAAAAAATTAATTTTCTAGAAATTTAGGACTTGGAGTCCGCCAGTTTTTTATCTATATCAAGCTGGTATTGATTTTAGGCCAAACCGCGGACACCCTAGTAAATATATGAAATATTTGTTAGTAATATGAAAGATGATGAAGTTTAAATCCCTTACTGTCACGATAATACCTTGGATTATTGTAGTTGTAGCTAAAATTGTATTTTATTAAATGTTCTTACATTCTTAGGGGCGACCAGTGGCCATAATAAGTCAATTTTCATGGTTAGCCGTTATAGATGTTACATGTAACTAGTTTTTTGGGTTCCTCGGGAGTTAACAGTTATTCATGTACAGTATTCATGAAAAATTCAAGTAAAAAGAGCCTCTGCGTTATGTATTGATAGAATAATTTTTGGGAAACCATATTTTATTCGAAAATTAAACTGTAATATGCCAAAGGATCGGAATTTGATATAAACAACTAGGTTATAATGAATATAAACCCTATTCAGATTTAATTTTTTTCAGAAATTAAACGAATTCTCTGAATAAAATTTTACTGTTAACACCCTAAGACTAAAAACAGCTAGACAATTCAATATTAGTGTCAAGTACGTACTTGAATGTCCGAGGACGAAATCTACCACCACCTCGCTGTCGTTTTGTTCTTTTAAATGAGCTCGCAATTAATTTATTTTATGTACATCCCTAGATCAAACATCTGGTAAAGGGTCCGAATTAGGGTGTTTCACGCCTTTTACTATAGCCCATAGTCTATGGGAATACCCGAAATGAAATAAAAAAAATCCAGAATATATACATTTTTTAAGGTTTTTCCAAACTTAAAAAAAAATTCGAATAATTTGGAAAGTTTTGCGTGGGTTGAAAAGGGGTCAACAATTTTTTTTCTTAAAATCGTGGGCTAAAATGAAAGCAATTGATTCCCTGATTACAAATATGATAAAAGTAGTGGTAGGGTGTTTCCCACTCTTAAGCAAAAAGTGAAAAATTCGGCTGTCCTGTTACAGTGTTGGGCTGCCCAACTTGGGCATCGAGGGTTTTCCGAGAAGGTCACTAGAGGCCCCTCATGAGGGGCCAGGGTTGCAGAAATCAACAACCGACGTGTGTCCATAAATGACAAAAGAACAAAAAGATTTTAAAAACCCTGGCCCCTTCTTAGGGACCTCCAGTGAGCTTTCTCCGAAAAAAGTTTTCTCCGAAAACCCGCGATGCCCAGTGTTGCCCAGTGTTGCCCAGTGATGCCCAGTGTTGGGGTGCTTTTCCAACACTGGTTCTGTTATAAACTTTTTGTATCAGTTAATAATTCTCTATCATGTGGAACTCCAATTTTTTGATCAAGATACCCTAGAAAAAGCATGGGACACCCTAGTCCGAAGTAAAGGGGCGATTTTTCAAATTTTAAGAAAAAAAAATTAGAATCCATGGTTAAGTAAATTGTGTGGCCCTTCTCCTGCTTATTCCGTGTTCGGTATCCTGTACTGCATTTGAAACGGCAATCACGGTACTAGCCAAAAAAAGATAAAATTGTGCGGTGAATTTTTATCAGTTAAACTTACAGTACTCTGGCCAATCGCATTTTCTCCTCACTAAATGACCCTCTCGGCAATTAATGCTGAAAAAAAAAATCCAATTTTTAATGTGAAAATATTATAAGTACTTTCACGCTGTCGATTATCACGATTTAACACTTAAAAAAATAAGACTATTGAAAAAAAACTTTCACGCGATAAATTTTTGACGATAATTTTATTATTAGGCCGATGTTTGACATTGACAAATATTGCTTATTTATTTGCTGCCGCATCGTCAACTTTTTCATGCGCTTAGTGACGGAGAGATATGGAATGAAGGAAAACGCATTCGCCGCAAATACCGTGTGTCGGTGCTCAAATTGACGCTGTGAGGCCAAAATGGCGTTGAAAACGATACACCAGCTGCGCTGTTATGTTTTCACCCGTTATCTTCCAAATTATTTTAGCCTTATTTATGGAAAAACGCCTTAACACTGCGCCGTTATCTTACAGTCAAAACAACAACAATTTTATTTTTATTCTTTCAATTTGATGGCGGAATAAGGTGACAAAGACCTCTTGAATTCGGGATGTTTTTTTGCCCAATTAGCAAGCGAGGATGACTACGATGACCCTGAGGGAGGCCAATCGAGAGAGCGCGCTACCAAAAAAGTAAGATTTCTGTGGCCAATCAGCGTGTGTGTGGGTGTACAATTTTCAAACTACTAAAAAGGCGACGTGCTTAAAGGCGACGTGCTTAATAGAAAAAATCATGCATTCTGCATTTTTTAACTCTCAGGGGGAACGAGTTTTTGGGAACCCGTAGGGGTAACATGTGTGTATATAAACGCGAACTTAAAAAGTCACAAAAATTTGCAATAATTCAAAAAACTGGTAAAGCCAAGTTGTTGAGCTCGTCAAACTACGTCGATCTGATTGTTCAGAAATTGATTTGGGCCACCAGGGCCCCCTAGAGAGCTGTTTGAAATCTTAAACCTACGCAAAAAAAAAAATACCGTCAATGTTATTTTTTCGAAAAGTTTAGGGGGAGTCAGCAATACCCGTTTTGCCTTACGGGGCCTCCATATGCCTTAAATCGACGCAAAAACAAGTTGTGTGTCTATATACACGCACTTCCCCCATGGAGTTAAAGTTAAAAAAATCCTATATCCATGAGGTCCGGTTTTTAAAGTTTTTTAAAGTAAAGCTTTTACAAACAAAATTATACTAGAATATTATATTTACCGTAAATAACATAGCAAAAGGATATTTTAATTTCGATAGTTAATATCACAACGGATTATACATGTATACATGTATAAACTACTTGGTATGNTCACATATCTGCTCATTTGGTATGTATAATTGTACTAAATTATACTAAATTGGTATCGTTATCGTGGTAATTAGTGGACTGATCAAGCTTGTTAGAACACCGTGTGGAACAAGTGTGACTGTCGTGGTGATTAGAAAATTACATAAAAATGTAAATTACATAAAAATGTAATATACATAAAAATGTACATAAAAATGTACATAAAAATTACATAAAAATGTAATATACATATTATATGTATGTTGTGAATTGCTTAAAGCGTAACAGTTCCAGCTGTTTCATTCGGTAAAAAATTGGCGAGAGCGGCACTTAATGCATAAAAAACTCCGACGAAAGGTCGGTTTTTGTCGACTTTTTTTTTGGCTCGGCTCGGCATTTTTGGTTTGGCTTGGTTCGGCTCGCTCTACCTTGGCAAATTTTTGGCCCGGCTAGGCGCGGCTCGCGCCCCCTTAAAATTTCCTTGGCTCGGCTCGGGCCTTCTAAAAATTGCCTTGGCTCGGTTCGGCTCGGCTCACTACGAAAATTTTCGTTGGCTCTGAGCGAACCAATTGTGCCGAGCCCCGTCTCCGAATATTAAAAACCGCCCTCAAGCGGCTAAAAGCAAGACTTGTTATTTTTTGAATTCAAATGGGGCTCTAGAGGTTGAATTGCATCATTAAATTTTTTTTTTCGTGCGGACAAATTGGAATCGCTGCATCTAGAGAATATGAAAAACGGCGAGAATTCATGTGACACGTTCAGTAGTGACTCGTTTTAAAGATGATGATTGATACCCCAAGTATAACAAATTGTAGGGGCTCGAAAAATTGTAAAATAATATCGCGGCGGGTTTTCATGAGTGACGCACTATATAAATTTGCTTGATTGTTCATTTGAGCCAAAATAATTGTGGCTTTGCGGAACACTTGTTACTGCTGAAGGCATTTATTGTTCAATGTCAAAACCCAAAAACCGGCTCTAATGCGGTTGAAATCAGTTTCAAACATCCATTCAATAGGAATTATCATGGTAGACCAAATAATACGTTATTATCTGGCACAATTAACTCTCAGGGGGAANAAGTTGTAGAACTCGTCAAACTACGTCGATCTGACTATTCAGAAAGTGATGTGGGCCACCAGGGCCCCCTAGAGAGCTGTTTGAAATCTCCAACCTACGCAAAAAACACCGTCAATCGAATTTTACCATCAATCGAAAAAATGGTAAAATCAAGTTGTAGAGCTCGTCAAACTACGTCGATCTTACTTTTCAGAAATTGATTTGGGCCACCAGGGCCCACTAGAGAGTTGTTTGAAATCTCGAACCTACGCAAAAAAACACCGTTAATCGAATTTTCTCGAAAAGTTGAGGGGGGGTCACCAATACCCGTTTTGCGCTACGGGGCCTCCATATACCTTAAATCGAAGAAAAAAACAAGTTGCGTGTCTATTTACACGCACTTTCCCCTGGGAGTTAAGAAAGGTCTTTTGGGTTTTGAGGGCTAAGTGAACTCCATCAGTATCATTTTCATAACTTCAAAAGAAAATAATGACGATGATATACCGTTTTTGTTTATAAAGAGGGGGTCTCACATTAAGGGGCACCAAATTAAAGGACAGAATTCAAATTAAGGGACACTTTTAGCTAAAATATTCAAATTAAAGGACGCGTTTTTCCGAAAAAAAGGATAACAACTTTCAAATTAAGGGAAAAAAGTGGACGGTGGTCAAAGTAGCAAACCGTTCCTCCATGTNTATAATAGACAAATTCGTCCAGGCCTTGGCGAATAGAAAAGAGACGTAACGTTGTTGGCCAAAATTTATTTTTAAAATATAAAGTAAGCTTGAAACGAAGAGTATGTCACTCTCGGCTGTATCTTAGTCGACTGATTTACAAGATTGAAAAGCTCGCTTATAAACCGAGGTTTTCAATCTTGATTATTTTTGTGAAGTGGGGCATGTAAGCAAAAAACAGCTGACGCGCAGATTTTGGAGTAAATAAGGAATAAGGGCGCGTAAATAATAACCGCGATACAATCGGTTATACTGTATTGATTAGTCAATACAATTAATCTAAGTAAGTTAAAGTCAGAAATAAAATCTAAAGTAACTTCAGCGAAACTGAAGAAACCCAAAATTTTAACCGCTTTTCCTTCCGGTTTCCCAAATTGGCTGGAAATACCGGCAATCTCATTTTTGAAAATCGGGCGAACAATAAATGTAAAGGGCTCTGGCCCATGGCTAAGAAAAAAGTTTTTTGAATCATACGTTCGTTGAACGAAAAAAAAGATACTAAAAATATTCTTTTAGAAATACTTGCCTTCAACATATTCTGAAAAATAAAAAAAAATCTTGAGAAGTCTATAAATTCAAAAATTGAATAAAAAGAAGGATTTAACTCCTAGGGGTCACTTAGTACAAATTTAGACGCCATAAATGGACTAAAAATGATAGTAAACCGGGCTTAATCAAAAATCGCTCAAACACGGGTCTAATAAATTGTATGAGAAAAATATAAGACATAAAACGGAACTGATATTTTTTCGTCTATATATCTTATATGCCACTTGTGACCCTAAGGAGTTAAACGTATTTTAATGACGAAATTTGTTTGGCCCCTATAAAGCGTGACCCGATAACGGCGCAGTGCCTAGGCGGAGTGGCTGGAAAGTTTGAGCCAATTTTTTTAACGAACAAAAAGCCAAGCAAAGCTAAGCCAATGAAAATGTCTGGTTTTGTTGAGCCCTGAATAAAAGGATTAAACCAGTATATGACATGCTGTATCATGTTATACCATATGATATACTGGTTTAATCCTCTATCCTATATGATAAATTACCTACCAGCTTATTTTCAGTTATTTTCTCCGCCTACGCACTAACTGCTTTAAGTATTGTAGGTTAAATAGGTCCGCTAACCTGTTTAATGTTAATTCAAAAATTGAACAAAAATTGTTACTCTAAGTGGAACTCTTACTTTAAGCAAGTAGTGCGTAGACAGAAAAATTGACTGTTATTTTAACCCGTGTTCTCCACCGGGATACAAATTTGTATCCCGACCCTTTTCACTTCTTTGCCGTTTCTAAATTAAGCGGAAAAGTTACTGTTTGTCTTAGCTGAGGATTTCTTACGGCCTTTGAAGGGTATATGAATTTTAGTAAAACAAATTTTTTTTTTTCAAAATTTTTTCAATCGAGGTCAGAGTGCGCCTGATTTTGGCCTTTTTTGACCTTTTTTTTCGCAATCAAAACTTTAAAGGCGTTTTTCGTCACTTTCTGGTTACAATTTGATTTTCATCATGCCTGGACCAAATGTGCGCTGACTCCTGACGGTTCGAATAAAAAAATGAAATAGCCAATCGGATGTCGCAGTAAGAAAC